>JAQQZR010000015.1:13588292-13604895 GCA_030068235.1 Notoglanidium macrostoma | reverse complement strand
GTGTAAGTTGTTAACAACATTAGCAACTATGCTTTTGGGAAACGCATTCTAGTACTGAAGTCTGTAGATATGTTTTAGGTCTGAATACTGGAATCCTCACTAAACATGAATAACTCAACTGCATAGAGCCCTGCGTGTACCTCCTATGTGTACCTGCTACAACTATCTCAAAATGTTATAACTTTCAAGACAAGGATAAAAAAAAATACAGTAACAATCTTGATCAGGTGACCCATAAGGATAACTGAGAGTTCTTCTCTCTTAATGTTAAGACATATATCTTACAATGTTACCTCACAGGTTTCTATAAGCCTTTGGTAAATTGCCTGACATTGCTGTATAAAGATTTTTGATTAAAAATACTGTTATTTAAAAAATGAAATGATCTTTGTTGCAGGAACGGTATGTTATTTCTCTTGGAAATTTGAATCACTGTATTTAATTTATGAACCAGCTTTTCCCTTTTAGTTAAAGGGTGCTAATCATTCTGGAATTCGGCACACCTACAAAAAACAAGTATTTGTATTAATAGAGTAGAGGCCAACATTTACCTTTCCACCATCTGTTTGTAGCGTGGGATGTCTCGAGCATACAACAATTTGTTAATAGGAGAATCCTGCACAAGGGAATGCACATGTAAGAAAAATATATTTACAGTGTTCATTCCCTAAAAATCTATGAAAGTCTAATATATTCTGTTGTTTTGCTCCAGTTTGCTAGTGGTATAAAGCTTCTCCTCTTGATTGGCCACCTTCCTGCTTGGCTTACCCTGCCTAGTTTGTGGTCAGCGATTGTGCAGGAGTCCATGAAGGTTTGAGCGATAACAGACAGCACTGCATCCACATTGTCTGAGGTTGGAACATCAAAGATAAATTGCGGGTTCTTCAAAATATTGATCCAGAACCTCAGTGGTAGACTGCAAGACATTGACACACAAGTAATTTGCGTAAGTAGCAGTTTGTCTTTATCACAGTGCGACAGATGCAGCTTTTATTCCCAACAACTAATTAACAGTAATATATTATGGAACAATTACCTGTTTGTCTTCCAGATATGGATGGTTTCAGGGTCAGTAATATTGTGTTGTGCTGCCTGGTCATCCAACAGGTCAAAGAAATATTTTACAGCCAGAGGAACTGGCTGACTGGTACTAAGGATCACGGTGAACAAGTCGTCCACAAACTTTTGCAACGTGCCCTGCAACACAGAGCCAGTCATGTTGGCGTATCTACAATACTATGCCAAGCTACTTTCAGATAGTACTATAAAAGTCCACTATTTAGGATTCAACCAACTGAGTGCCCCTCACTTACCCCTCCCATTCCAAACATGTATTAGAAAGTTTGATGGATATCAGGTCCCTGTAGCATTCTTTCAAGTATTTATATTCACACTCCCTTGCTTTTTTCATGCTAAATAATAAGTATGATCCTCCATTTTTTTTTAATTGGGTTATCAATCAGTAAACACTAATGCCTCTTATTTCTTCTCCCTTGTTTTCCTTCCAAAAATTCTGGAAAGAAGTTCACATGGAAATTCTAACCAATCCAAACCCACCCAGTCCCACTGTTATTTTTTTTTATTTGTAATAGCCTGTAATACTCTTGCAAAATGGAAATAAATTAGTAATCTAAACCAGGAAAAAGGATTTGATGAAGATAAACGAAAGAACATGGAAATCCATCACTTCATGTTAATCGATATGGCCTTACTTTGTCTTGTATGTGCGTGTGTGTGTGCGTGTGTGTGTGTGTGTGTGTGTGTGTGTGTGTGTGTGTGTGTGTGTGTGTGTGTGTGCACCACCTTCATAGACAGTAGGCGTGTGAGGTAGATCTCTGGAATGGCCTTGGCTCTCTCTCGCTCTCGTTCTCTCAGACTCCCTCGTCTGTGTTTGGACAACTCTGGCTCTTCACTGGCTTTCTCCAGATGCCAGAGTCTAATCCCTTCATCTTCTCCATCGTCCAGCATAGGAGTCTCTGCCAGACAGACAGGGTATATGAAAGAGAGTAACTTGGTGATGCAGAAATATTCATATATATCTTAATGCCAGAGCAGTGTACTGTGAGACTCACTCTCTCCTGGTATGTAGTCATGGCTGTCGTTGTGGACGTGTTTGGACTGTCGTGATATCAGTGTTACTGTGGCACCATCGGGAACCTGATGCAATAATCAGAGCAAATGTAAGACAACTAAGGATTGCAGAACAGTCAGTATATCAACTATAATGGCTATATGAATTTTTACTGTTGGCCTGTCGTTTACTCAAATGACATCGAAAATCCTCTATACTGCAAAAAAAGCAATGTTGGAGATGTGAACACAAATACAACAGAAGAGATTTTGTTATCACGTATAGATGAGAAGGTCAAGCTGTGTTTTATTTATTTATGATCTACTTCTGACGCCGCTGCACCAGGCACATGAATCTGATTCTGTAGGAATACAGCAGCGAGTCTGCCTCAAAGTCTAACTTCCCTTTAATGGTAAAGAAAAGGACATTGTCCCACATTACGCTGGGTATTGAGTAAATCAATTTTGAATATTTGAGATACCGTTGAATTTCTTTTAGCTCTGTAACTCAGAATAGCTACAATCACTGCTGACTTTGCCTTAGTTAGGCAAAGGTGATGTTTAAGGTGAAGCTTTAAATTTCATGCTTTTTCATCCAAAATTTATTATAAAAATTTTATAATTTGTTCCATTTATAATGTCATATCTGTACTGTGAAATTGAAATATGCATTGAAATTGTCATTAAAGAAGTTGATTCACTGAAGTACATGAAACAGAAGCTTTATTGAGTAAAAAAGTGAATCATTCTTTGCAGACATAACACTATGTTAAAATACATAGATTGGACCTTGTAGTGTTGCAAAGTGTTTAGGCGTTTCCATGAGCCCTGCACCACTGAGGTCACGTCTTCATCAGACAGGATTAAGTGTCCTGCCATCCCAGCCCTCCATTCTACATTAGCAAAGAAAAAGAGAGAATATTAACTTTTCCTACTACAATGCTTGTAATTAATGAAAGATTTCACAATATGCCACAACATGAGCTTTCTTCATTAGCATTTGACATAATGACATGCTAGTTGGAAAGTATGATTCTCTTTAGCACTAAGTGTTTTAAGGCAGAGTTGACAACAGTATTCACTGAAACATGTCTAATGTAAGTGGTTGCAGGTGCTCTAACCTAAGTGTACTGAATCTGTAGAGGGTCTCTGAGAGTATGATGTGCCTTTCCACACATGCTCCAGGATCTTCTCCTTCACCTGTGTGATGGTGTCACAGTCCAGCACTTTTACAGGAACTGTCTGAGACTCATTTGTGTCTCCACTGGTTACCAGGACATTCAGCGTCTGAAGCGCAAATACACAGCAGGGTCTGGATGTTATAGTCCTTTATGAAGAACTGTCCATAAAACATTGATCAAACATTTACATTTGCTTCTACATAAGACTACATACAAATACACAAAGGAAGTCATGTGACCAAAACCTTTCCCCTGGGTGTGTGTGTCTTACCAGTGTGTGGTACTCCACATCATCACGCAGTAGCCGGTTGTCGTTGAGTGTATATTTGGCCTTGCTTGTTATAGCATCCACAGGTCCTTTATCCACCTGGTGTTTTATGGCTCGGAATAGCATGTAGAAAGCCTCACCTGCGGATTCCTGTGTTACGCAAAGAAACTGAGTGAAATGCAATACACTGCTGCTGAGCTCACAATCCTGTATAAAGCAGTTTCAATCTAAGTACAGATTACATTACAGGTTCAATTTGACTTAAATATATTTTTTTTATTATTAAAGCTGAGATTAGGGCTGCAGGGTCACTCCGCAGTGAGATTGTAGGTTAATGTATGGAACTTACCCTGAGGAATGAATAAAGGCAGATGGACATCCAGTTTGTAAGCAGCTTCTCCACCACTGACTCAGTCCTGTAATACAAGTAAACAGCAACTTTGTCTAATACCCAATTCACATTCATACTGAAAACCATATACTTCCCACTAATTGTGTGTCGTGTGGGAATGGGTGCAAAACGCTAAAGTCAAAACTTTAATTTATCCCCTGGCAACCAAGTAATATTAGCAGTAATCTTTTGCCATGGCTCCAGTGGGAATCAAAACCATTGGATTAACGTGTTGTGACTGGGATGTACATTTGTTGCTGCCAGAGAAAAACTAGATACTTTATTTTTCCCCCTCAAGTTGCCTAATCCTTTTGTGCTCCATTCAGTGTTTCCTTTTTGCAGGGTGGCCAAGGAAAACTCATGAATATTCATAAGGAAAGTGCTACCTGATTGGCCGGTAGATGACTTCATGTTTCAAGTAGGTCTAACTGTGGATACACAGTACTTAGACAATGTGCATATTTCATGACACACCCACTTTGCGGAGCTGCCACCTTGCAAACTACACCAACATTATTAGACCTCGGGTTAAGGGCTATGGTTGTGGTTAGAATGTGGGTTAGGTTTAAGGTTTGGGTTTGAGCAGTACTTCTGGCTGTTAACAAGCATTGTCTCAGGGTGTGATGTGTATTGAAGTGGGTGTTTCATGTTGTAAAGTGGGTGTGTCTTGTTGGCTGTGAGACTGCAGACCCTTCTCTAAAGTTTCAACACCAATAAGGTAGCATTTTCCTCAAGATTATTCATGGGATTTCCTTGGCCACCCTGCAAAAAGGAAATTTGTGAAGGAGCAGAAAAAAGTTATCTCTCTCGTGTTGTCTTTACCTGATACATTCACAGGTTTCGTATGTGAAAGGACTTAAAATTTAAGTGTTTCTATGAGCAAAGTAACTGACTCAAAAGTCCTCCAAAGCACAAGCACCAGGGGAATTTGATTCTGTATCTAATCTTTAAAATGATTTTGTAAAGTTTGGATATTTTTTATATTTTTATTACTATAGTATATCGTTTAGGCTTACTGCTGACTGGAGGTGTTTTGGTGATACAGCCTGGCAACACAGTCTGTTGTTTGCTGGTCCTGAGAAAGCCATTTTTGGCTTAATTCAAGATCAAGATGTAGAGCACTAACCTGCGCAACATGAGTTTTGGGTTTTTTGTGGTGTACAGCTCCACCAAGTGAGCCAACAGGGTTTTCAAAATGTCAGTGAAATACTCCAGCTTTTCATGCAGTGCCACAGTAAGGAGGGAGGCCACATATGCACGATCCCGTGGAGAGAACGTCCTCTGTCTCTCCAAAGTGTGGATGAACTGCATATACACACATTCAACATCACTATACAACAAGCACTTTTTCCATTGTATGTCTGCATTAAAAAAAATGTAATGTTTAGAGGAAGCTACCTTGATGAGAAACAGCTTGCTGTTCAGTAAATTGGAGAGCTGGATGAGGCCTTGCTCTACTGTAGCCCGTCGACAAGCTGGCACATCCAGATCTCGCTTCAGTGGCAACTCCCGGTGGCCAGGAAAGAATATCCTCTCAGAGTAGCTGCGGTAGTCCAGGAAGGGAATCCCTGAGCCCACCAAGTCACTAGACATGTCCATCATCTCTGTCATCAAATCTAGCAACAAAGACAATATTTAGATTTATAACATGTGCTTTGCCAACATTTTAAAGAGAGCTCTATACAGCATATGTTGTCCACGAGAGTATTATACCAGAGAACTCCTTTTTGCAGCGATCTCTCACGCTGGTCTCTAGGTTCTCTAGCTGAATCTGAACTTTCTTATAATCCCTCAGAGCCTGTTTACTCTTCCTCCTGATAAACACACATATATACAAACATGTGCATAAGCATGCATAGACACACACAACTATCACCAAGGAATAGAATTGACTACATTTAGTCGTGTTGTGTGTTGTACCTGTATATAAGCACGATGACCAGTACAATTAGAGCCACGATAGAGGCACCAACTCCAACACCCACCTGAGCTTCCAGAGGAAACAAGGCCTGGGCCAGTGACTCATACTCCACCTTCCCCAGGGAGAAGTTAAGATTCCCCATCCGTACCTATAAACATATATCACAGGATGTGCTGTAATTATTTGAACCTGAGTTGTTTAGATAATAGTAGAGTCAGTCATGTGAAACTGAACACATGGAAATGAATAGTACATGGTCAAACTAAATTTTGTGGACTCTGTCACAAAATGAATAACTGAAATCAGTTAATAAATAGGCAGGTTTATCCCAATGAACATGTAAACAATATGAAAACTGTTAGTGATTGTCAAGACAACAGTTAGTAATGATTGTATCGTGTAATATTAAACCAATGATTTACATCTGAAACAGCTGGTGAAACAGGAGCTCTGGTGAAGACTCATACCCAAAACCATACACTTGGCTTAAGATAAACAAGATTAAACAAGATGATGACCCCAAATGTACAGTACCAGTTGGACACACCACAGGTTTTTCTATATTGTGACTATTTTCTACACTGTAGAACAATACTGACGACATCAAAACTATGAAATAACACATATGGAATTATGTGGTAAACAAAAAGGTGTTAAAAAAAAACAAATGTTACATATTTTAGATTCTTCAAAGTAGCCAGCATTTCCGTTGATGGCAGCTTTGCACACTACTGGCATTATCTTAACCAGCTCCATGAGGTAGTCACCTGGAATGCTTTTCAATTAACAGCCGTGCCTTGTCAAAAGTTCATTAGTGGAATTTCTTGATTTCTTTTCTTTCTTAACGTGTACGAGTTCATCAGTTTTGTTTTGTCAAGGTAGTGTTGGTATACAGTAAATAGCCCTATTCTTCAACTGTAGTAATCCATATTATGTCAAGAACCACTCAACTAAGTAAAGTGAAACAACAGTCCACCATTACTTTAAGACGTGAAGCGTTTTTTAAGTAATAAAAATAATTAGAAAAAAAAAAAAAAAAAAAAACTATTGAATTAGGAGGTGTGTCCAAACTTTTGACTGGTTCTGTATATCTAAATTAACACAAAAATGACTGTGGAAAGCAAAATTACCATTTTGCAATGCCCATCCTGGTGTCTGGATTTGAACCCTCCATCCCCACAGAGATATATAAAGGAGCATGAAGTCTAAGATCCATCTATAACTGTTCTCCAAACTTGACAGTCCTTATGAGGGTCAGTGAAGTTATTCTCTCCTCTAGAGACTTCATCAAATATTGTACCATTTGTAATGTTACAACATAACAACTCCAGGATCCTCAGTTTGCTTCTAAGCTCGATCCTGATTTGTTTGTTTCCACCTCCAAAGACTTGCTGGTCATTGGATTGGCGGCACTACAATTTCCCTCAGGTGTGACTGAGTGAATGTAAGTGAGTGAATGGTGGACTTGCATCCCATTCAGGGATTGTCCCCGCCTCATGATCAGTGTACCTGTGACAGGCTCTAGATCCACCCTGAACCTGACCAGGATAAAGAGGCTACTACATATGAATTGATTAATGAATAAATGGTTTATTTTAATAAAAAACTATTCATGTTCCCATATGCTTCTTGTTACACTTCATGAAGGGTGCCAATAATTCTGCAGTTGATTGCATATTCTAGTGACTCAAAAGCAAAAAGGTGACTATATTAATGACTCACTGTGAACTCCAGCAGAGGATTTGTGGCCTCTCGTTTCTTTGTGGCAGACATTGAGGGCTGCTGGGCAGGAGGCTCACAGTAAAGGTGGTTCCTGGTGAGTGTTTTTACAGCACACACTCCGTCTCCTATCAGAGCCACCACCTCCTCTTTAAAAATGGCCAAGTCCAGATTCTCTCCCTACAACAATGTCAAATTGTGGTTGCATGTATTTACATAATTCATACATATGAACTAATAAAAGCTATGTTTAAAAAGGAAAATAAATTATATCTGCTAATTACATTATATTACAGTCCAAGCTGAACACATCCTTATATACATGAATAATCTGCATTTTCAGTTGAAAATGTAAGCATGATAGTGTGTCAGAAAAGAATAATATATATTCCTGCTCAGTGTGCTGTGTTTTAACAGGTGAAGGATTATGTGTAACCTCAACAGAGATGATGCTTCCAGGTTTGTGGCGGTAAGGTTTGCTCTGGTCTCCGCGGTTCAGTGGGTGGAGGATGGGGTTTAGCTCATAAGTGAAGGGGTTGCCGGTGATCGCCTCGAAATTGAAGTGGAGGTTATCCAGCAAGAAATGGACACTAATGGAGGCATGGCGAGCCTCAGGACCCAGTGCAGGTGTGGGACACAGGAGCAGAGTGGAGCTGTTGATCATACAGTGCTTCTCCGTCTGAATAGGAAAAAAACATTTAGAATTTAAATGCACTAAAAACAAGGACACGTCATACACTGTTATTTGTTGTTGACAATGCTCTAAACAATTTCTAGATTATGTTACTATGCATTTGTTGACAAGATATACATGAATGTATACAATACTGTACACAAATCTTGGGCACTCTATTCTTATTATTGCAAATTAAAAAAAGATATTTATTTTATGACTTCTGCATTACTGAGTTAGTACGAAAACATTTTTAGATTCACAGATCTTACTTTTCCAAAAAATTATTTGTATTTGAAAAATGTTTGTAAAGAAAGAAAGCAACATGTTACGTATGAGACCACGTTTCAGACAAAAAAAACATAATGAATGCTCCTGGGTTTTACATACAAAAAAAAGCAAGCCAGTGCAACACTCAAAGAACTGTGGCATGCTTCAAGAGGCTCAAAGTAAAACTTACCAGCTCATTTCCTTACCAAACTGCACAGATTGTACCTGAGAGCTATTTATTTACCTATTTATTACTGTTACTGCATGCTGTAGTAATTTTCTTTCGAGTAGAAAGGTTTAATTTCATTATTTCTGAAGTCATCATCACGTTACAGCATTTCTTTGCAAGTGCCAAAGACTTTTGCACAGTACTGTACATGTCCACACACAAGCCCTTCTACCCTCACACATTTATTAAACCATACCTGCTTCACATGACAGATGGTGTCTTCAGGGCAGCGTGCTTCTGGGACTATGCGCCGCTCCCTTTTTAGAGGCCAAAGCCTGTCATCCCTCCCAGTGTATCTCTCGCTCGTTCTCTTCCTCCTTTTCCTCCTCTTAAATTGTGGCCCCAGAGGGCTCAGGGTCACTCGGATGCGAGGGTCCTGGATGACATCCAGGTTTTGACCAGAGACTCGAATCACACGACCTCCACTGGGAAGAGAGAAAGGAAAATCAAGTTTGATCATGGTGGAGAGAAAACTTGGGAAGTAGACTGTTTCAAATTGGTGAGTTAATAAGCATTAACTAGTTCAACTTTAAATCCTGTAGTGTGTGGCAGGGAGAGTTTTGGCTTCAGAGTTTTGGCTTTGAGAATGAGAAACCTGCTCAATTTTTGGTGTCTTTTACTTTTACACTATACATTATTTAATGCATAAAAACAGTAAAATGCTGAACAATGTATTTATGGAGAATGTTTGCCGGTTCTGACATCTGACTGTATCCTGCTGTTTATATAGACATATGTTTTAAAAACATATTAAAACAATTAAAAAAACATAAAAAATTATCTTTTTGGTAAATATGATGTATTTATTTACTAATTGGTTTCTCAGAAACCTTAGAGCATGAATATACCTGAGGAAGCTTTTAGTGGGAGCAGCACTGGTGATGTTTGGGTCTGGAGTGTAGTGATAGAAAGTGTTCTGTAGATGGCGCTCTGCTCTACCAAACCACACAGTTACTGCATGATCTCCTGTTCTGTTACTGCCACTGGTCACACATGCAATTTGCTCATTGTCCGGTTCTGGAGAGCTGCGAATTCACAACATTATCAACACTAGTGCATGTAGTTAGATATAACATAACTGTTTTAAAGTTAAATGAAACATTGCAGAAAGGGTTATGATCAAATTTATAGATAAATAATCAACCATGAAGTTGAATTCTTAATCACTCAATCTGTTTGTGTATAGTCAGTTTGAGCAAACTGTTTAAAAGAGTTGATACCTAGTTAAGATACAGGGCACTCCACCAATCAGGATTCTGATCTCGTTCGGCAGGCCTGTTTGTAGATCCCGCCCCATGATGATGACTGAAGAGCCTCCTGACACTGGACCTTTCAGTGGGAAGACTCCCACTAACACTGGGTCCTGAAATCAAAGACACACGTGAACCATGAAGCCTACATGATAAGATCATCCAATTAATTGAGATTACTATAATATAACATACTATAGTTTATTCTATAGTATCCTATAAAATAACATACTATATACACAAAAGTTGACAGAAATAACTCATAAAAGTATCACTGTGGGGCAGTGATAGCTCAGTGGTTAAGATGGTGGACTAGTGATCAGAAGGTCATGAGTTCAAATCCCAGAACTACCAAGCTATTACTGATGGGCCCTTGAGCAAGGCCCTTAACCCTCAACTGAGGATACAAATGAGATATATGTAAGCCACTCTGGATAAGGGCGTCCGCCAAATGACATAAGTGTAAATGTGAATAAAAGCTGACAGAAATAACCGAACTAAGATGGAGAATTGATTATGTAAAAGAACTAATAAAAAATGAAGCAGCCAACATGTTCTGACTGAATATATTCTATATTTATTTCTTCTATATATTCATCTATACATTTCTGTAGGCATAGGCAAAATCAGAATGATTGTATATTTATACAGAAACATTATAATAAAATCAGTTTTAACATCTCACCTTTGTATTATATTCAATTAAATGTAGGTCAAAAAAGATTTGCAAATCATTGCATTCTGTTTTTATTGTTTTACACAGCGTCTCAACTTTTTTGGAATCCAGGTTGTATATGGATACTTAGACTTAATTATGTAATTATGTATGCATTGCTATGTATTGACTGTGTATGTATGTATTGGGCCAAGTTAATCTGTTATAACTCATCAATATTGCGCTTAACATGTGAGGGTAAATTCTATACTGAACAATCCGTGGAGTGAAACTTACCTGGTAGTGGAAGTCCTGGAAAGATTTTCCAATTCCTCCTCCTTTAACTTGCACAGAAACGTGTCCATTTCTCTTACGTCCACTTGCTGTGGTCTTACACACAATGCTGACCACACACACACACACACACACACACACACACACACACATACACACACACACACACACACACACACACACACAAATACTCACATTAATAGCTGTTTTTCTTTAACATGAATGTTGTTTGTTCTTTGAAAATCTTATATTAACCTGTTCTCCATATATTTAAGGAAAGTTAAAAAAAAGGGTTTTAGCACTGACATTGTACTCATTCAATTTTAATGAGGGATTTAATATTGGATTGATGTTATCTAAAATAAGCATTAAAATAAATAAATTAAAGACTAGTAGGACTATGGTTTACCTGGAGGAGATCACATATCGTGTAGGAATGACAATGCAGGGCACTCCAGCTACATAAACCGAGTGCTGAATGTCCTCTGCTCTCTGGCCCAGGTTTGATCCTGAGATAGTGATCACAGTACCGCCCTCTACTGGACCAGACTGAGGCTCTATCTACCACAGAATGCACAATATTATGTGAGGGGCTATGGGAATACTGAATAAAAGCTGGATAAAAGCAGAGTAAAAATGTATAAAAGCTGTAGAATGGTGCAAAAGTAAAGAAAACTTTAATTACTACTTGATACAAGATTATGCAAACAGCTATGATTTTTAAGCTTTATTATATAAAACACATATACACACCCGGTGGATGTGGGGTGCAGGGCAGGTGTGCCGGACATGATCTCTGCAGGAGTTGTGGAAGACGCAGCTGGATTGGGTTCTTTCACACCACACGCATCCATAACGTGACTCTGCCGTGTGACAGCGGCTGCAGTCTGAACGGCCCACTGAGCAGTTATACAGCCTCACTGAGAACCAAACACAAGCCTCAGCACAAATACACACACCACAAAAACTGAATCATATTAAACTCAAGGAGACACATATTAGTTTTCATTGCACTATGGTCATGTGTAGCACTCTAGAAGAGTAGTATCTTCTGAGATCCTGTTATCACAGCTAGCATCGCTCATACCATGCAAGCCCGGAGGACTGTCCATCTGAAAAGAGCCTCGTCTCCTCACTGTGATCCCTGCATTGTATTCTTCTACAGCAGTTGAGTAGGAGTACTGAAACATGCACACACACACACACACACACACACACACACGCTTTCAGACTTTGATGTTATGTTTAATCCGTAAGTGCTAAATAGTAATATAATGAACTGAGTGTACTGGTGAGAACTGTATTAAAGACCTTGTGGAGTTGACATGTAATGTAGAACAGGAAAGGCTGTGAGTCATCCCTTTCGACAAATGCAGCCACTACTACGGACCTTCCCTCTATAGCTAACACACACTCATAATCCGTCCTGAGATCCTCATCCTGAGAGCATACAACCACACACACGGAAAGTTTCACATTATTATGAATTTCAAAGTAATGTCTGAAATTCACATTTGTATCTCGCATTACCTGGTAGAGGTGCAGGTTGTGTCCTACCAGTGTGATCTGCCTCGCAATGTTTACAGGTAGGAGAGCAGAACCTTGAACTCTCTCCACACATGGACAGGTGTAGGAAGCTTCACTCACCAGTGAGCCCTCATTACCCTGCGCAAACACAAGCATAATGCATCACAGTATAAATAAATCATGAAAACTACATCTTACATTCAACTAATGACAGCCTTTATTTTGCTAAATAGTCAAAAAATAGCCATCAGGTTGCAATGGAAAAGGAGAGAAAAGCTATTTACTACCATTACTTCCATTCACTAAAGCTACTGTAACCTCCTGAGACCCAAACTCGAATGTTGTGTGCCTTGTAATTTCTGCTCATTGTTTCTGTTTCATAGTACGTGTTAACTATTGATCAATGTCTTGAAACAGGGAGAAGCCTGGCAAAAAAAGTAATTAAGGATATGAGGTCATATAAGGATTCTACAAGGATATACACAAAATGAGAACAAACAAGGAGAAAACGTGAGGTCCTGATGAGAACAGTGGGTTTTAATGAGGTTAAAGTAACATAGAAAGAACCGCACGCACTTTTAATGTGCTTAATATGTCAAATGATATCAATTGCTTTTTAACAGCACTAACAAACATTTACCAATTTCATGGCTAATTCTGGATTTGCTCAAGCCTGCTTAATCTTGGCTCATGCTAACTGAGACAGCCAAAGGATACTCACTCACCAGGGGGAAAAAGTCAGCTGGATCAGACTGGTACTCCACTTCTGAAGAGTATGAAAAACTGGGTGGTTCATATGCTGTCCTTCCATCCCCAGACTGAGGAGAAGCTGAAGACACTGATGACCCAATCTCAAGAGATGCTTTTCCATCATCAGTCTCCCCAGTCCAAAGGTTCACCCCAGCAGTAGAGATAGGAATCACTTTGTCTGACAGTGCTGCATCCACAGGAGCCACTGGTAGGGTGGGAACTGTGACCAATTCTGCAGCTGATCCTTTATGCGACAGATCACTCCTGTCTTCACCATTGCCACCAGGAGTCAGTACTGACTCATGTCTCACGTCTCCACCTACTATGCTGTCTTTACGTAGAACCTGGGCTTCTGCAACTAAAGCTATTGCTTGTTGGGTTGAGGAAGGCATGGTATGCTGGAAATTGCTCGGCAGGTTGGCGAGGGTTTTCACAGCTGTTCTAGTTATTGCAGTTGGCTCTGGAACAGTAGGAGGTATCTCCAAAGCAGAAGACATGGCTATAACTTTGGCTGGAGCAGATGCTTTGGTTGACTCTGTAGTAAATTTATCCGAGTCTTTTGTTGTTGGGAGAACAGAGGATGGTAGTTTGAACTTGTGGTCATAAAAATGAGGAAGGAAAAGCACCATGGGAAGATGAGCGAATAATAAGAAGTAAGCAAAGACAGATAAACATATGTAAACAGACAAATCTGTGAATATTGCTTTAATATTGACAAGGACATCCCAATAATGTAAACAAAAAGCAAATGTTTGCCAAAGTTTACAAGTGAGCCAAATCAAACTAGTAGATGTTCACTATATTGGGAATAACCGGAACTACAGAATTTCAGACATTAACTTACATGCTGATTATATATGATCACTCCTTGGTCACATGTGGCCTTGTGAGAGCAAATGTGCTGGTGAACACACCAGTTACATTCCCAGTGACTAGTCACACACCCTGTACATCTGCAAAGTGAGAACATAGATAGAGAAAAAAAACTGTTAAGAGAGGGGTGCAATGATATCCAATACTCCAAGCAGGAAGCCAACCCATTTCCATAAAGTCCATAGCGACTCATGATACTTGGGAACCATTAAATTATAGAAATTTAAACCTATTATTTCCCAGACCTCAATGCTCAAATCAAGGCAACCTGAGTGGTATCTGAAGAATCATTGCATGTTTGCTGGGAACTATTGGCTGAGGATGAGAAAGCAGAAAAGAAATATGGTGTCTTGCCTCAGCAAAGAATGTACAAGGCAGCTGCTACATCACCAGAGAGACATCTGTCACTGAGATGAGACCGGGTCGGATTCTTTGTTACTCTCACTGCCCTGACATTCTCAAATCCCTGATATCCTACTACTATACACAAAAAGTAATCAAAAAGTGAGCTCTTCCACAACACTAGAAAATGTCAATGAAATATTTTGAGAGTAAATTCCTAATACTAGACAAAGGTCCTCGGACCACAGTGACTTTCACGCACCTATAAAGCTCCGCAACTTAAAAACTCATAACCACTCAAGTCACTGCATCTGTACGTCTTACTATAACTATGAATGTTTTTTAAAAATGTATATAATAATATAATATAATAATAATGAATAAATATTCAGTAATTGTAAGTCTCTTTATATACTGCTTAATTAAGGAGGCCAAAAGCTACATACTGCACCAGCAATACTCTGTAACCTCTATTGGAGGAACAGTAAACACTCCTGAGCCTTTGTTACTCATAAAGTCATTCTGAAGCTTTCTTCTGATTAATGGTATAGAAATGTGTTAAATTGGGCTAGATCATGCAGGATCAGATCACTTTTGATCACTTATGTGAGCTGAACTCTGGTGCTGTAATGTGATAGAAATGTTAATCATTTACAATACAATAAGCATGAAACCCATTTAATGATTCAATGTGATAAATCACATTAATAGACAACCCACAGTCAGTCTAAAGCTAGACTAACTCTCAACTTTCCACTTTCTAATGCTTCAAGATAATTTACGATCCATGATTTTTAAGTACCGAACTACGCTTCAACTAATTACACAAATTAGTTCAAGATGTCTCAACATTTGCATACCCAATGTTATTGCCATTGTTTGTTTTGTTTTTTTTAATGACCATATAAGTAATTGTAATTATACAAATACTCCCAAAGCATTCTGACAGAGAGACAGCTAACTATCCTACTTTGCATAGCCACATGAAATTATCATCAGTGAGACTGCTAGATAAATGAAATCATATGAAGGCCTATTGTATGTTAATAGGTTTTTATTCAATCTGATAAGCAAATTGAAGTATAAGGGTCAGGCAAAACACTCTAAGCACATAATCACAAATCCAGGAAGTTAGATAACCGGAGAGATTTGCTGATCACAATCTTAATTCAGTGTCGAATGAGATTTGGAGTTAGGGAATTGAGTTTGGAGTTAAGAGATATGGATTGCCAGAGGAAACTATTAACTGACTCACATGAAGTGTGGCTTGCTGATATAAGGGTTTTACTGTAATATTTGCTGGAAACGTATGGTGTGGCCACTCAACTGTAGGCCAGAACAGAGGACAGAAGTAAAGATATCAGAAACTTGTTTTAATCAATTGTTTCAATGCCTGAATATATTTTATAACATATTTAGCTTTTGTTGTAGCCCTCATATAAAATCCTTTTACATTACACTACATATTTTGCGAGACTAAGTTGTTGTAACTACACAAATGCACTATAATGTATGAGTGCACAAAATGTAAGGATCTTTGTTTATCTGTAATAAAGGATTGAGGAACTTACGGCGTGGAGCCTGAGAGTTGCTGCACAAGGGAACAGTCATAGAACGTGAACTCCTGAATGGCTACAGTCACATTCAGGAAGCGCAGAGACAGAGTGACTGACACGGAATCTATCAGGAAAGACAAGTAACAAGTAAATACTCCTACTGAGCAACACTGCATCAATCTACACAACTAGTCCTTGTTAGAAATAAAGACAAGTAAAGCTTTCTTAAGGCTAGAAGAAGGGTGACCATATTTTGGTTTTCAAAAAAGAGGACACCTTAGCGCGCGTGTTTGTGGGGTTTATACAAATGTGTCAACACAGTCAGGATGATCTGATCGATGAGTTTTATTGGCTCTAAAGAACATTGTGGACCCTAGGCCTAGATTAAACTGAACATTTTTTACTTTTTCACAAAATCTTTCAGAAGATAACTTGTTCTGGCCAATGTTGTCCTTAATTAAAAAAAAACCACACATTTCTTATATAAGGCCACAGATTTGAAAAAAAAAAAAGTTCAGAAAATAGGAAAAAAGTTAACTCCTGGATTAGACACTTTGCAGTCATCCTGAGGTGGCTGGGCATATTTTCCTGAGGACTGGATCTTTCCTAATAGCTGGGGATTGCTCATAACATA
>JAQQZR010000015.1:13531582-13558790 GCA_030068235.1 Notoglanidium macrostoma | reverse complement strand
ATTGAATACAAAAGAAAATCAGGAGCAAAACACTTTTAATTCTGTTGAATTTAATAGCTTATGCGAAACATAAACATTACTAAATACGTTATTGTCAGTAAACATATAAATGTCTATTTCTCAGAGTTCCTACATGATGCAGTAAAACCAGAACTATATTTGTGCATACCCAGTAGGTACCTGTCACAATCAGCAAAAACTTTTCAGGAAGCAAGACTTTTGTAAGGTTATATAATGGTTTTATTTTGTTTTGTTTTTTCATAAATTTTTTTTTTAATTAGACAAATCTAAACCAGACTCAAGTTATTTCATTTTTTAAAGGATGATTAAAAAACTACTGTCAGTGTATTATTATTATTTTTTTTTTTATTATTATTTATTTATTTTTTTTTCATGTTTTTCAAGTTGTTCATGTGTCCATTCTGAAGGACACCATGCATGTATGTATTTAATTTCATCTAATGATTGAACAGGCAGTTGTTTGGGAATCAAAGAATGTAAAACACACATTGTGATGTGAACAATGTATAGCATAATAACACTCTGGACTATAATACAAAGACCCCCCCCAAAGAAAAAAAGGATAAAAAACAAAATGCAACAATGTACAAAAAAATTAAATAAATAAAATCTTGTATCTCTTGTTTTTGAGTGTTAAACTGTAAAAATTGTAAACTAAAGGAATGTTTTCTTGTGGTCAGGAGGTGTTTCTTAAAGCATTGTAAAGTATAAAAATATAACAAAAAAGAGAAATAAAAGCCACATGAAGCTATTCTGCCAGCTTGTGGCATTTAATAAGACACTTCAAGTTGATTAATTTATCATCTCTCTGTATAATTTGAAAGGCCTTCTATGAGTCCGTCCTCAAAGATCTACACTGACAAGTATTTAAACAAGTATTGACTTGCACCTCTGACCTATAGCTGTGTGAAATCTGCATATTGACACTTCATGACAGGCTCCATTTATTCCTGCAGGATTCATCATATTTCTTTACACACTCAGGCCAATGGCACTTATCTGTAGTATTTGGGATATCACTAAAATGTGAAGAACATGCACCACCAGGGAGGGGGTCTATGTAGACAGTATCAGTCAAAAAAACATTCAATGTCAAAGTCCAGAACTGTATAAGAAAAATGTGTGTTTCACAACAGATTATATAAATAGGTTTTCTCAATCACAGGTAGGTGTCTGACTATTGATCCCAGCATTTAGCAAATTACTACTGATTATATTTATTGATTTAGATTAGTGATCATCCCATCTACTCACTTCAGTTCCAACCTCTGCATAATCAGGACTGGAAATGGCTAGGTGATCACTGACACACAGGACAGCTATGATTTAGGCTACAGTTTGGTCACTTGCAGTCAAGAATGTATATATATATATTAAAAATATACCTGAAAGTGTTCAAATAATAAACTTATGCAATCGGAGTAAGCCATGCACCGAATGAAATACAGTTGGAATTCTAAATGGCTCCATATTTGACCTTTAGTGGTACAAACCTCAGTATTTACACACCTCATGTAGGACACCTGTGTAGGAAACAGGGCGTGGTTTGGGACTGTAAATGAAAGCACGTGACCACGCTAAGGTGTTCTGAGGTGGGCGTGTCTCCGCTGCTGACCTGGGCGCTCCAGGGCCTCTGAAACGGAGCTCGCTCAAACAGCGCTGAGCTCGTGGCCTCTCAGGGAGCGCTCTGTCTTCTTCTTGGTATTATTATCATTTTATCATTTCATGGCTTCCCCTCTGAGAGCGGGCTTCCATCGACTGGACGTCCAAAAAACCTCATGGGAAATTCCGGACCGATACACAACATTAAATCCGGTCGGCTCGGGGGCATATGGGACAGTATGGTAAGGGGAATAGTTTAACTAACAACACTGACAGCTCACGTGTACAACCCGCGTGCATGTTTTAAACCTAGTTTATATTATTGTATTATATACAGGATATAATTATAAGCCTATAGCAAATTGTGAAAACAAATACCTTGACTCTGCATGCTGTGCACAATACTGTAGCTTCTGGCTATGTTTATGTGCTTAGCTAGTGATCATTTTTTTCATAACCTACAATTTTTTTTTCTTTACTTCTGTCTTCGTTTTTGTCAGAACATAAGGATAAAATAGACAGACTTGCGAAAAAAAACCTAGTCTTTATTTAAGTTTCCACCATGTAAAACAATAAACAGGCTTGTATGTTGTGTTACATACCAGAAGAGCAACAAGTCTCTGCAAGTAGCCATGCGGGCTGCGATGACGTCACCAAGCGACGTCCCTGTCGTTTGTTGATCATCAGCTAAACAGATTTGATATCATTTTGCATTCCCTTTAAGATGTTGTAAATGTAACACTGAAATATCGGTTCAGATAACCGGGCATACACAGATTCCCTTATTGTCGTGAAAAGATTTTTTTCCTTCTAAAATTTGCAAGCTAGTTTCATCATGTAACATAAATGGTAACATAAACCTGTGTTGTGTTGTGTAGCTTATATGGATCCCTGCACAATCAGCCTGACTAATGAAAGAAAAATGCTGCCTCTTCTCCACTTTTACACCCACCTTCTCTCTACATTAACTGTCTCTCCTTCTTCTCGACATCCCTCGCTCAGACGATCCTTTACATGCCAGTAAAACAATTATTCCCACCACTTATGTGTGTATCTAGCTCTGCTATTGACCAGAAAACGAAGGAGAAGGTGGCCATTAAAAAGCTGTACAGACCGTTTCAGTCTCTGATCCATGCAAAGCGGGCCTACAGAGAACTCCGACTGTTACGCCACATCCAACATGACAATGTGAGTCCCAAACTCTTACTGGATCCACTGCAAACTTGTTAGTATTGTAGTAACCACGTTACTACCCCAAGTTAATCATTGTCAAGTGGTGCTGGCATGAAATACAAACAGGGTGTTAATAATAGAGAATAATTATAATTAATCTGATCAGAAATGTCTAAAAAAATCCTTATTTGTAAATCACTGAGCTAGCCATGAACCAAAACATCTATACTCTGTGTGGTTAGACAATGTATTGATAAAGATATAGATTCTTCCCAAAAAGAGCTGACATGACAAGAAATAATGAAATATGCAACACTGCAAGCCAGAGCTTGACGAAACACTTAAAAAAGCCATGAATCTTTCCCCCTCTACAAAGCTGTTTGGTGTTTGATAACTAGTCCACTTACCCCAAGTTTCTTTGTACTCTATATGGGATTAGTCTCAAGGACCACACATGCAGTATACAGTCAGTTTGTCGCTTTCCAGATGTTATTCCCAATCTTGAATTTTACATACACTTCACCAAAACTGGATTATTATAGTCCCATAATAATAACTATGGGAGCAGTTTTACAAAAGCCTGTAACATATAGTGATTATCGAGTTATGAAATATTTACATAAGAAAGTAAATTGATTACTTTCTAAACTTTCACACTAAACTCTTTTCATTTATGTATTATTGATTGTTCAAAAAGGTGATCTGTCTTCTGGATGTTTTCACTCCTGATTCCTCATTGGACAAGTTCCAGACATTGTAAGTAGAAAGATAAGCAGAACTCATACCTGTGCAGAAATTCTCTGCTTGTCATGACAAGTTAAATAGCTGAAAAGTGTGTGTTTGTGGTGTGTGTTAGGGGTTTTGGGGTGGAGGTGGTGTCATATGTATTTGTGCAGGCTACAGAAAGTGCTTTCATTTAAATTTCTTCTTCTTCTTCTTTTTCTTCTTCTTCAATCTATTACCATGTTACAAAATCTAATGGAAAGCCTTTCCAGAAGACTGAAGGTCATTATAACAGCAAAGGGAAGACTAAAATTTGGAATTGGATGTTCAGAAAGCACACAAGGGTGTGATGGTCAGGTGTACTCAAACATTTGATTATGTTGTGTATTTTGCTGTGGTTTCTTTTGTTCAACTTTCATACACTCTACACTCGCTGCCCACTTTAATAGGAACACCTGTACCCCTGCCCTTTGTGGGCAAATAACTACAATCACGTTCTAAAATCTGGAAGTGGAAAGCCTTTCATAGAAGATTGCAGGTTATTTTAACTGAAAAGGGAGGAATAAATCCGAGTTGGGTTTTATATATATGTAAAAACGTTAAGCACCCAGAAGGAATGGTCCGATTTGGATGCAATTAGGTAATGTAAGTGCAGACCAGCGATGGGTATGTAAATGATTTGATTTGCAAGGAGCTGGCACATCTAGTCGCCAGACACAGGAGATGCCTTGTAGATGCATTAGACAGCATTACCAGCATTTGACAGAATTTGATAGGGGTCACATTGTGGGTTTGCATGAGGCTGGGTGGTCGTATCGTGCAATTGTCTGGCATGTGGGGCACGTAAGGGCACACACACATCATGAAGGTTCTGGTCGCCAAAGACAGACTATCCCAAGGGAGGATCATCGCATTGTGCGCCAAGTATTTCAGAAACCCGTGACATCTGCGCCTGCCATCTGGACACAGGTATTGGACTCTCTACAAGACCCTGTGTTGTCCCAAACTGTGTCTCGATGACTGGCATCAGCTGGACTACGGGTTCACCGTCCCATGCATAGGTTGCCGTTAACACCAGTGTGCACGTATGGCAGCACTGAGAGGAGAGGACGAATCCTCAGAGACACACCGGCGTTACTCCTGGCATCATGGTTTGGGGAGCGATAGGGTCATGACTTCAGGTCATTTGATTTGGGAGACCCTGATCACATCCTGCGTCCGCATGTCTTATCCTTCCTGAGACAGCATCCTGAAAAAAGACAACGCCCATCTACACATGACACATGTGTCTATGGACTGCCTGCGTCATGTTGAGGTCCTCCTATGGTCAGCCAGGTCCCCCGATCTTTCCCCAATCGAACATGTGTGGGATCTCGAGGGCCAGTTACAACAGCTGTGGGCTGACTTGCTGTGGGAGAGGATACAATGACTGCGTGACTCCCTTTTGCAACATTTCGCTGTATCCAGGCCCGGGGGGGTGCCACACCCTACTGACACGGGACCAGCAGTGTGCCCATACTGCCAACCCTGTTGTCCATTTGATCTCATATTGTACTCATTGCGATACAGTCACTTGACTTTTCACCACTTGCAGGTTTATTTAATTTCTACCACTCCGTCTGGGTGCTCAACTTTTTTTTATCACTGAGTGTGTATTTGCATATATATATAATATATACACACACTAACCTAATATCACTCATCAGATCTCAAAGAATTTAATATTAAATTGAGAATCTTTATTGATATACATTGTGTAATTTATTCAGAACAAAATGACGTAAGAATGGTCAATGAAAACCAAAATCAGTAATCCACTGAGGGCTGCATTCAAAATCCAAGTAAAAATCTGAAATTGCAGACTGATCCCTTGTGTGAATTTCATCATGACAATTCATAATGTGGCTCAGTAGTGTGTATGGCCCTCACTTGCCTGTATGCACTCCAAACAACATCTGGGCATGCTCCTGATGAGATGACAAATGGTGTCCTGGGGGATCTCCACCCAGAACTGGACCTGGGCATCAGTGAGCTCCTGGACAGTCTTTGGCACTACTTGGAGGTATCGGATGCCCTGATATATAATGTTCCAGAGGTTCTCAGTTGGATTCAGGTCTGGGGAACATAAGGGCAAGTCAATGGCATCAATGCCTTCATCATCCAGGAACTACCTACGCACTCAAGCCACAAGAGCCCAGACATTGTCCTGCACCAGGGGGAACCTAGGGCCCAGTGCACCAGCATAAGGTCTAACAATGGGTCTGAGGATTTTACCCTGGTACCTAACAGCAGTCAGAGTACCATTGGTTAGCACATGGAGGTCTGTGTGATCCTCCAAGGATATGCCTACCCAGATCATTTCTGACCCACCTCCAAACCTTCATGGAATCTGTTTCTGACAGTTTTGTCAGAAACATGCACACGAGTGGCCTGCTGGAGGTCATTTTGTAGAGCTCTGGCAGTGCTTCTTCTGTTCATCCTTGCACAAAGAATTGTCACTGGCCCTGCTCCCTGGTTTTTGCTCTTCTACAGTTCTATCCAGTTCTCCTCGTGTACAGGCCTGTCTCCTGGTGTCTCCTCCATGCTCTTGAGACTGTGCTGGGAGACACAGCAAACATTCTTGAGATTGCATGTATGAATGTGCCATCCTGGAACATCTGGACTACCTGTGCAACCTGAATGGGCTGCAGGTAACACCTCATGCTACCAGTAGTGACAAGGGCAGTAGCAAAATGCAATACTAGAGAAAAATCAGTCAAGAAGGATAAGCGAGAGAAATGGTCTGTGGTTACCACCTGCAAAATCATTCCCTTTTGGGGGGATTGTCTTGCTGTTACCCCTCCTGTCCACAAGTTGTTGTTTTCATTTGCACCAAAGCAGGTGAAATTGATTCACAATTACTTACGCTTCCTAACTGGACAGATCAATATCCCAGAAGTTTAATTGACCTGGTGTTATACTGTGATGAGTGATGATTAAGTGTTCCCTTAAATTTAGTTTGAGCAGTATATATACATACATAGGTGCACTTGTGTGTGTGTGTGTGTGTGTGTGTGTGTGTGTGTGTGTGTGTGTGTGTGTGTGTTTTATAGCTACTTGGTAATGCCATTTGTGGCTCAGGATCTTAGCCACATAATGAAGAGGAGGAGGCTCACTGAAAAAGTCATTGTCTATTTGTTCTACCAGTTACTCAGAGGGCTAAAGGTCTGGGCTCTCGGCTGTTTTTATATTTTCGATATTCCACTTTTCAATATAACAAAGAAAAACAAAATATTTGTGGTCATTCCCTGTTTTTGAACTAACTGCAAGTTAATAGTAACTGAAATCTTTCTCTTTAGTACATACATTCTGCAGGGATCATTCATCGGGTAAGAACAACATACCTCACATCCTGTACATCCTGCCGTTAGTGATTACAATGATTGGAATTATGAAATTTGTCTAATTAAGTACGATTCTCTGTTGTAGGATAGAGACTGTAGTGATAGTGGATTTATACCACAGCTCTGTTGAATTCACAAATTTTATTGATCAGAAGGTGTTGATTCATTTTCAATAACAGCATAGTAGTGCTGGGTGTAATTCAAATCAGAGGTTTACATTAATGCCACATAACTTGTCTTTGGTTCGTTTTCCATAACATACTGTTGGGTTTTAAATTTTACTTTATTACTTTTGGTTTATTACTGCTGAAGTTTAGGGTTTGTCCGTGTTAACTACTGCAGACAATAATTTAATTGAACCCGACTTTCAGTTCAGTTATTTATTTAACTTCTTCATTAGGACCTGAAGCCAAGCAACCTTGCTGTTGATGAAAACTGTGAGTTAAAGGTAAATGCCATACTGTAGAAAGCTACATTGCAGGAAGTTTTTGTGGTTGAATAAATGTCACTTGACCTCATGATTGATCTCTCTTTCTCTCCTGAACATTTATCCATAAACATGACCACAGATATTGGACTTTGGATTGGCGAGGCATGCAGAGATGGAGATGACTGGCTATGTTGTGACACGGTGGTACAGAGCCCCTGAAGTAATTTTCAACTGGATGCATTATACTCAGACAGGTGACCTTTGGGCCTTTAAGTTGTTATGTGACCCCTCAAAAATATATAAATAGTATAAGAGATTCTTGTGTGGAGTTCTGGGCAGTTTCTCCTTTACTCTGGTCTAAAAGTGAGTGTTTTTTACACGCAATATTGTTATCTTGGATAAGATACCATTACTGTCCATTCATAATGTTGCCCCTTGTAGCAAAAAAAAAATAATAATAATAATGCAAGCTAGAATGTAGAAGTCTGTACATTTAACTGTGTCCCAAGTGACCTGAGTTCTGTTCTCTGTGTAGTTGACATATGGTCTGCTGGCTGCATCCTGGCTGAGATGATCACCGGTGAGGTGCTTTTCCCAGGAAATGACAATATCCTTTCTTTACCTTAAAGTTTCATCTCGGTGAACAACGTTGTATGTTCTGCAAACCAACTTATTTGGTGGACTATATTTTCAGTGCATGAACCTATAAAAAGGAGTTAAAAAGGCAGCCCTGATTATTTCACGGGTGCCAACAGAGTGGGAGCAGAGCTATGTGTGGTGGCCTGGAAAAACCGTCACTAAAACTGAATTCTGGAAAAGAGGCAAAATGATGAAAAATTGGTTTAACTAAAACCAAGTTTTTCTCTGAGTAATACAAGGTGTCTGAATAGTCTTTGAGAATGGGAATATGTTGAGGAGTGGTCATCAACTCTTCTTCTGGAAATCTACCTCCCTGAAGACTTTAACACCAACAATAATTGCATCCACCCAATCATCTAATCACGAGGTTCTTGATCAGAAACCTGCAGGAAGATAGAGCTCCAGGAGTAGGGCTGGTGACCACTGCGGTAGTGACTTTTGCAATAAATTAAAAAAATAATTGTATGTAGTTTCAGTTTCATCGATTCTTGATTTTTCAGACACCCTGTATACTTTGACATACTTTGAAAACATAAAAATATTTTACTAAAACTATGTGGAAATATTTTTATTTAGACTACTTGAAAACTTTGCCTTAAGGAACCTATGCCTTAAGCAGAATGCTCCTGCGTTCTGCAGTGTCACATCATCACAATAAAAATGCATTTAAATGACCCGATGAAAAGACATTAATAAGACATTCAATTTCAGCCAACAGAATAGAACCAACTGAATTATTCAGTGATCAGTGACCAGTGATTCCCCAGCGAGGCTAGCAGAGATATGTCAAGTGAAGAGATGAGGATGAGGCTTGTGTTTAAATGCAGTGAGTGATATTTACCTCAGGTGATGAGAGAGGCTAATGCGAATGATGCAGATAATCAAAGTGACAACTAATTTTCCAGTGTATTTTTATAGTAATTTCACTGTAATGTATTTCCATAAGTGTGTTAGTTGTAATTGCACTATACATGACACTACCACCTCCACGTTTCACAGATGGGATATGGTTCTTATGCTGGAATGCAGTGTTACTTTTCTCCAAACATAATGCTTCTCATTTAAGCCAAAAATTTCTATTTTGGTCTCATCCATCCATAATATTTTTCCAATTCTGACTTCCAGTAGCTTTCTGACAGCAATGCCCGTTCTCTTTTTGTCGCAAGTGGCTTTCTCCGTGCAACTCTGCCATGCACACTATTGTTGTTCAGTGTTCTCCTGATGGTAGACTCATGAACATTAACATTAGGCAGTGTGTGAGAGGGGCCCTTAGTTTAAGTAACCCGGGGTTCCTTTGAGACCTTGTGGACTATTACACACTTTGCTCTTGGAGTGATCTTTGTTGGTCGATCACTCCTAGAGAGGGTAACAATGATTTTGAATTTCCTCTGTCTCTCTGACTGTGGATTGGCTGAGTGCAAACTCCTTAGATATTGTTTTGTAACCTTTTCCGACCTGATGAGCATCAACAACTCTTTTTCTGAGGTCCTCAGAAATCTCCATTTGATTGTGCCATGACACACTTCCACAAACATGTGTTGTGTAGATCAAACTTTGAAAGATCCCTAAATAAATCAGGGCACCCCCTCAACACCTGATTGACTGAGTCATCCTGGTGATTGAAAACACGTGACTCTAATTTCACCTTAAAATGAACTGCTAATCCTAGAGTTTCACGTACTTTTGCCACTCACAGATATTCAATATTAGATCATTTTCCTCAATAGATAAATCAGCAAGTATAATATTTTTGTCTCATTCGTTTAGCTACTTTTAGGACTTGTGTGAAAATCTGATGATGTTTTAGGTCATATTAATGCAGAAATACAGAAAATCCTTAAGGGTTTACAAACTTTCACGCACCACTTTTATTTCAATTAGATTATAGTACTGGCTTGTGATTCACATAAGCTAAAGGTGGCCAAACTCTATTCCCATAAGTTGCCCCCAATTTAAACCCTGTCTACAGATTCCTTAATCCTATTGCCTAGGTATGGACCAGCTGAACATGATCCTGCATCTGACGGGAACACCACATTCATCACTGGTGCAGAAAATGCAGAGCAAAGATGTAGGAATCCATTACGCTTAATTCAATTACCAGTAATGTTTTTTTGAGGCTAATTTTGTTTTAAAGTTTGATTTCATGATGTTGAAGCTATACTGTAGTTGTCTACTCTGCCTTTTTTAAACTTAAAATGAAATTAACTGTCTGGTTACAGGCCAAGTCATATGTACAGTCTCTCCCAGTCCAGAAAAAGAAAGTTCTCAGAGATGTCTTCCCATCCATGGATTCTAATGGTCTGTCTCCACCTCTGCATTAATTAGCTACACTACATAAAATTGTATAATTGTATGGGTGAAGGACATATTTTAAACGACGCAAAGAGTAGTTTGAGGGAATGTTACTTGTTTGGCCATTGTTGCCATTATCATTTCAGTTCTTGTGCACTAGAGGGTGCACAACCAAGTGAAATGCAAATCTCAGTCTCATGACTGGGTGTACCTATGTTTGGGAATTGCACATTTACTTTATTAACTAACATTCTACCTTAACTAACATTATTTTCAGTACAGTATTTAGCATGTCCATCCATGAAATTTAACATCACCATGAACCTCTACATTAATAAACCATGAATAATGCAAACCAAGTAATTTAACATGTGTATGTTGAATATACGTGTATGTAAATGCAATTGATACATTTTAACAAATTAAGGTGCCACTATGGGATTCATTTTACTAATTGATTTTGCAATATTGATTATTGCAGTTGACCTATTATTTAATTAAAATTAATTAGTAGAAGCGTTACTTATTTAATATTGCATATAGTGTATTTATACTGAAGTTCATGCTTAATTCATGTTAATTGATGTGTTAAATAATGTCTGTTATGGGAATCATAATAGAAAGCTGAATGGTGTTTTGTATGTCAAGCTGTGAACCTGCTTGAGAAGACCCTGATGTTGGACCCAGAAGTCAGACTGACAGCTAAAGAGGGACTGTCTCACCCCTACCTCTCTGAGTTTCACGACCCAGAAAACGAACCCGAGTCTCCCCCTTATGACGACTCATTTGAGAGCCTGGAGCTGGCTATTAGCGAGTGGAAGAGTGAGAACACACACACGCATGCAAGCACACACACTGCAACATAAGTTATCACCCAAACCTAACATTTAGTAATACCTAAAGTCATTATAAAAATCTGTGTTATGTAGACTCATTCTGATGTGTTATTTCCTTACAGGTCTCATACACATGGAGATAATGACCTTTGACCCTGACAATCCTAGACAGACTGCAACATAACACCTTATCAGATCTGGGAATATGTTATAATAAAAAGTTATTAAGGATTAAGCCACATGAATGTGTTGTCCAACACACCAGCAGTGAGGGAAAGGGAGTGTATTTAAGCAGGCGATGGTTGAATTCTTCTGTTTCCTTCTCAGTGTACACTGTATTATTGTGATACATGAATACCCCTTTGTATTTCGATGTTTTCCAATGTTTGTAGTAGAAAAAAAAGAACAAACCACTGCATATTCACTGAAAAAGAAAATACAACTTATAAAATTGAACAAAACTCTAGAAGCCATTAGACATTGGTGTGTTTGTGTAAGTTGAAGCTATGAATAATCAGCCATTTTTGCCATCCAAGTGTAGAATTACTGATTTAGACCCTGTGCTGTTATACACACATTTTAAGCCATTTTATTAGGCACACTAACTGGTCAACTTTGTAGCTGTACAATTAGAGACTACAGCTCGTCCTTCCCATGCACAGTTTCTGTAAATCACAGTGTAGCCCTTCATCGTTGTTAACCCAATCATGATATTGAGATGTTTAAAAATGCCAGTAAGACTGCAGCATGTGTAAGCTAGATAAACATAAAATATTTAAGTGGGGGAATTGGGGTGGGTTCTGTGGGAATGCCCCAATTCCCTCCTACAGACTGTGCCTATTAAATGACATGATGTTAAATAAATATTAAAAATATATATTCCTATTTCCATGCATTGTAGTCCAGTAAGTCAGTAAGGCAGTTTGCTGTGGGAAGAGACAGCAGATAAACAGGTGGGCACTTTGTGATGACTTTTTCTGCTGCTGTTTCCAAAATCTCAGAGAAACCCTGCATAGTGAATAGCTAAAATTAAATATCCTTTTGATTATAAACACAACTATATTAGAATGCCATGATCAAAAAAATTTTTCTCCAGCAAAACCAACATCATAAATTTTCCAAACAGTTGATTGTTCTTTTCTCAGCAAAACCTGCACTAAAAATTTCTTTAGGCATTAAACCGTCCCTTCTATCAGCTCTTTAAGGTTATAGGGACTCTTGGGAACTCCTTTGAATGGCGCTTAGCTGATGTTGATCTTTTTGCCAAACAACTGTTTTATGCAAAGTAGATATTTATAATTTAGCTGTCAGGAACTTGTAATATTTATCACCATTGCTCATCAGTTTTGCTGAGCACACTGCACTTCTTATTGCTTTTTGATCTTACATTTTCAGTTGGAATTATTCATTTGTCAGATACAGTTATCCAGAGTGATTTTAATGGGCATTTTTCAGTAGCATTTGTTCAGACTTTTTCACACACCTCTCTGCAGAAACACATTTTTTTGCACAACAACAAATTTATGACTAAAATACACAACACCAATTAAAACATTGCTAACACATCTCAAAATACACTCCTTACTATAACACTAAAATGTTGACAATGATGCAAATCCACTATTCTGTACAAATCTATGAAGTAGTAATCAATTATTTGCTCAGTAGTCTGTATAGTACTGTAATTAGTTTAATTTAATTAGTATTGTAATTATTCTTTGGTTGATCTATCCAGTGTAAACAATGTATATACTGTATAACCTCATTACAAGAGAAAAAAAATTACATTATACATATGTATAAGAATCCTTGCTACAAAAAAAGTAGGCATTACCAAATGCATTCAGATCCCTAATTGTTGGCTGTGAACTGCCATCTTAAGGTCTCTCCCCAGATGTTCGATGGGGTCTGGGCTTTGGCTGGGCCACTCAAGGATATTGAGAGACTTGCACCAAGGCCATTGTAGTGCTGCTTTGTCTGTATGAAGTGGCAGGGTCACTGTTGTGATGAAAAGGTGAACTGTCACCCGAGTCTGAGATCCTGTGAGCTCTGGAGGAGGTTTTATTCAATGATGATCTTGTATTTGACTGCATTCAGTCATCCCTCAATTCAGATCACTCTCCCTGTCCCTACTGCTGAGAAGCACCATTATAACATTCTGCCAGCACCATGTTTCCCTGTAAGGATTGAACTTTTCCAGAGTTCTTTATGCTGTCATATGCCTTTTACTCAACAGTGGCTTCTGTTTTGCCATTCTGCCATGAATGCCTGATTTTTGCAGAACTGGTTGTCCGTCCAACAGGTTCTCTCATCTTTGCACAGGACTTTTAGAGTACCTTTAGAGTGACTGTTGGCTTTTTTCTTATCTCACAGACCAAGGCCCTTCCTTTCCTGATTCCCCATTTGGCTGGATAGCCAACTGTAAGAAGGTTTTGTCAAGCTTCTTCTACTTCAAAATGATTGAGGCCACTGTGGTTTTGGGAACGCTCAAATTATTTAAATTGGTTTATATCCATGACCTAAACTATGCCTTTATGCAATCAATTCAAATTGCAACAGGTTGACTCCAACTGAGTTCTAGATAAGGACCTCAAGGATATCTCAAGGATAATTAAAGATACCTCTGGTTTTCTTGTATAAGTGATTAGTTATCACACTCCAAATATAACTAAATAATCATGTATACAAGAATAATGCTAAGAACATGTTCCGAACAGGACAGCAAGGTGGAATATTTCCGTTGCCTCCTCACAGTTCCAGAGTTTGATCCTGAGCTCGGGTTACTGTCTGTGTGGAGTTTCTGTGCATGCTCTCCACATGTTTATGTGACATTCGTCCCAACTCCCAAAAACATGCCAGTAGTGGATGCATAGATTTCCGAGGATTGCTGTTGTTTTACCTTGCCTTGTCCCCTTTTTCTTCTTGATCTTTTTTCTTCTGCCATTGCTTTGCTTCATTTTTGTGAAAGTGCTAGAAACTAAGGCATAAAATCTAACGGTATTATTCAGGATTGATGGTATGATATTCCTGCGCACACGGTGCTATTTCCTAGAGTAATTTCTTGTTCTCCATATCCGCTGGTTTAAATTTAAATCTGAGCTGTTATAATATCTATTGTCACAGCAAATGAGCTATTTGCACACTTCATACAGGGGTGGCTACTCCGTGAAAATGAGAGATGGCAAGTTTAAGTTGTGTTTCAAAGCAATTGGTATCATCACTATCCTTTTTACATGTTGACACGTTAGATTTAGGCCTGTAGTATTACACTTCATTTGGAGTTCACTTTGCAATTTAAAATTTTTATTGTGCATGTCTTATTGTTTTGTGCATTTTTTATTCAAGATATTAAATATCTATCATTTAATCTGCAGTACATAGATGCTTCGAAAAGAAGGATATTTGAAGATTTAAATATTGCTTGCTATAGTCCAGCAGGTTACACAGTAGTTGGTTTTATAGCATCAAATGCACCTTTTTAAATTTGAGCACCTGCCCCTTTAAAGGTCACTGCATGTCCCTGTTAATAATGCAGAAACCCATTGACTGGGTTAAATGGCGTGCCACTTGTCAACTAATTTAACTAACATTTTTATATAAATATTTCAGACATGTTTTTTTTCTTAACTTTTAGCAACAGAATGACAGGTAGAAAAAATACACAAGCGCCTTCTGTTGTTTTTCTTTAATTCTTTTATTCTTTACACACTAGACCTCATCATACCATTCTGCAATATGAAACATCCACTGTTCTTATGTTGCACTGAGATGACATGCTATGCATGAGAAACATGTAAACATATTTGATACAGGTCAGTAGATGTATGTAAATACATATAGCATGGGCTGGACATGATAAATGGGGGAGAGTAGTGGTAATGGTGGGGAAAGGGCTACTGAATGACTAATGGCATGTTATGACTGTGGGCAATTAGTTGGGAAAAGTTTTTTTCTTTTTTTGTTTACTTAAGACAATTCAGTGAAGGGTGGCTCTGGAGGTAGTCATAGATGGACTGGGTGGACGCAGGATGCTCAGTATTGGCGCATGGAAGATACCACAGAGGCACGAGATGCAGAATATCCACCACTGCCTCCACCCAAATTGATTCCAGTGTTGGTTCCATAGCCATAGCCGGAACCACCACCCAAAGGCAAGCCGTCAACCAGTCTAAAGCTGCTGCCGCTGCCACCACCCAGACCAAAGCCACCGCTGCCACCACCCAGACCAAAGCCACCGGTGCCACCACCAAAACCAAAGCCACTAGCACCACCACCAAGACCAAAGCCACCGGTGCCACCACCAAAACCAAAGCCACTAGCACCACCACCAAGACCAAAGCCACCACCGCCACCGCCACCGCCACCGCCCAGACTAATTCCAGTGCCGAAACCTCCGCCAGCACCAGATCCTGCAAAAAAAAAAAGCATACATAAAAAGAATGAGTTTCCTGATCTGGACTTTCATGATATGTGCATTAAAATACATATGTCTTTCTTAAAATCAAGTGAATCGTAGAAACAAAATGCACATAACACATACCACCTCCACTGACGACTTCCTGAACATGGACTGTTGCAGTTCCACCACCAGTAGCAATCCTGTGGATAAATTCATACCATGCACTTTAGAGACAAAACAAGCATACGATTTTAAGGCATAATATTTTCTTCTCAAATGACTTACCTAATCTCCTCTCCTTCTAGGAGTTTTTTGTAGGTGACTATCTCAATGTCCAGGGCCAGTTTGACATTCATGAGCTCCTGGTATTCGCGCACTTGATTAGCCATGTCCTGCTTAGCTCTCTGCAGAGCGTCTTCTAGTACTGTAATACGTTGTTTGGCGTCCTTCACTGCCAGCTCACCTTTTTCCTCAGCCTCTGTAATCTGTGACTCCAGGTTGGAGCGCTACATAAGAAAAGGAAATAAAGAAACCATCTACAATTGAGACAGCTATCTGAGAAGCATGTATTCTACCAGAGTATCACATTGTACTAAACTTTGACTTTGTACATCTAAATTAGACACCTGAACCAGACAAGCTAAGACAATATCTCACCTGTCCCTTGACTGACTCAATTTCATTCTGGGTTCGTGTGATCAGGCGGTTGAGCTCTACAAGCTCAGTTTTGGTGTTGCGAACGTCATCACCATAGGTGCCAGCAGACATCTGCATTTCCTCAAACTGTGAATGGGATGAAGGACAGCACAATTTCATTGGCACTTAATAAGTTGCAATATTGTTCCTTTGTCCAAAGTCTTACTCTTACCTTCTGCTTGTACCATGACTCAGTCTCAGCACGACTGCGACTGGCGATCTCCTCATACTGAGCTCGGACCTCAGACACAATAGCATCCATGTCCAGGCTGCGACTGTTGTCCATCTCGACAATAACTGATGTGTCCTTGATCTGTCCCTGAAGCTCTTGCAGCTCCTGAAAGTGTAAGGCACCAATGTGAAACATTTTACAATACCTGAGATCTTGCTTTGATAAAACAAATCCAGGCACCATGATGACTTTTGATCACACCACATGGTAAATATCATTCTCTTACCGCGTCATACACAGCCCTGAGGAAGTTGATCTCATCTTGAATTGAATCAGCTTTAGCTTCAAGCTCAACCTTATTCATGTAAGCTACATCGACATCCTGTTGGAAGACAGGTATGGTTTAACATGTTTCAACAGTTGAATAAATTTGGACAAATAGAATAATGAAGGCTCTTGCCTTCTTGAGAACAACAAATTCATTCTCTGCAGCAGCACGCTTGTTGATTTCATCCTCATACCTGCAAAGAAACAAGTGAAAATGTTCCTCCTAAGAAATGATGCAAATATGGCATTCACAATTTCACCAGCATTAACAGACCACGGGTTAAATAACTTACTTGTTTTTGTAGTCCTCCACCAGGCCCTGTGTGTTCTTCAGCTCTCCCTCCAGCTTAATCCTCTCGTTTCCAAGGGTGTCCATCTGTCTGCGCAGGTTAGCAATGTAGGTCTCGAACATCGCATCAATGTTGGAACGTGATGTGGTCTGTTCTTGAAGGAGATTCCACTTGGTCTCCAACATCTTGTTATGTTGCTCCAGGAAACGCACCTACAGAAAAGGGGAACCCATATATATATAAATAGATTAAAATCTTTGGAAAATAATTCATGATTTCTTCTAATTATTGTTGCTCAATAATTTATCTTCTGTTTATTATTAGCTTATTCCTAACTGCCTGTCTTTTACTGTGTGCTATCTTACAGTCTAGAATGTTTAAGGCAGAAATAATGCAGTTAGATCCAGATCAAAGTACACTGTTGTCCTCGGGGGATGTTCTATCTGGTGTATGTGTTTAGCACATTCCCGGCAAAAGTCCTTGGCAAGAGCCCTACAGGCACAATGAGACACTCCTTGCCCCTAGGACACAAGCTTATAGTGGCAATTACAGTGGTTTTGGATATTCAAAGCTGAAAAAGCATGGCTTTGAACTCTGCAATGTTATAATAATATGGATAATATAATAAATGCCTTAAAACATCTATGAAGGAAGCTTCATCCAATTTTGGAAATGGAGCTTGCCAGGACCATAAAAAAGGTTGAAAAGGATCCACAACCATACCAAAAAAACCACTGGCACAGTATTTAGTAGACAGGTCTGTCTGCATGTATTGAACATGTACAGTTCTATGTGACATAACACACATGTCCTTCTGCCACTCCCATTAAGAGAAATTCAATAGTTTTGCAACACTGCATCCACAACACAGATCCACCAACACATACACACACACACACACACACACACATGATCCATTCATTCATTTGGAGAGGCCTAGGCTATGTTTTCCAATCTAGAACCTCACTGAATGTAAACTGCTGCTGTTAGTTAAATATTTAAGCAAAATGATCTAGTCTTGCACTAATAACATCAAATTCTGTTTAAGCTTTTTTTGCATTTAAAATTTTTATCTATTTAACCCACAAGGCCATATTTCCCATATCTAGGCTATTAGCTGTGAAATACATAATAAGCATGAAATGAAACCTCTGACAGTCATTCTGAGTTGTGTGAATGGCCTCCACCAAGGCCTTACTGTTATCTGGATTTATTTTATTTTATTCTATTAATGAATGGGAACCATTGGGTAATTCTCTAAGATCTTACATGTATTAATAAGTTTCACAGACATGTGCACAAGATGGTGAGAAATCAGAAGACCCACCTTGTCAATAAAGGAGGCAAAGCGGTTGTTGAGTGTCTTGATCTCCTCTTTCTCTTTTGTGCGGACGAGCTGGATGTTGGGGTCAATCTCCAAGTTAAGGGGGGTAAGGAGGCTTTGGTTGACTGTAACAGCACTGATTGTGGGTAGCACAAAACCTGCACCGATGCCATAACCTGGTCCTACTCCTGCTCCTACTCCTGGTCCTACTCCTGCTCCTGGTCCTACTCCTAGTCCAGCTCCTACTCCTGCTCCTGGTCCTACTCCTCCTAGTCCTAGACCTACATTATAACCACCACTGGCACCGTAGCCACCACCACTTGAAACTAAGCCAAGACCATAGCCTTGTCCATAGCCTCCACCACTGCTTCTTAGGCTATAGGCTGAGCTAGCACTAATGCCAGCACCACCACCAGTACGTGAGCCACTGACAAAGCCACCGCCTCCACCTCCACCAATGCCACGTCCAGTACCCAGGCCAACTCCACTGTGGCGGAAGCTACCACCATAGCTTATCCTGGATGTGCTGCTGGGTGGCGCATAGGACTGGCTGGAGAAGTTCCTCCTGACAACGCTACCTCCGTAGCCTCTTCCCCCGCTTCCCCTGGATGAGTAGGTGGTGCTCTGGACCTTGGTGCTCATGGCTGCTGGTGAGAGAATGAGAAGGTGTAGAGGGCTAGGTCTAGCGAGCTTACTAAGAGAATATTCCCTCTGAGTGGCTTCTCTGTGGAGGTGGACAACTTTTAAAATCCATGCTGGGGGCAGGAGGAGTCACATAGTCCCTCCCACTCTGCCTCTGGTGCATCCTCCCCATCTCCCCTGTGCAGGTACTGATTAAACATGTATCACATTCAACAGGTAAGATGGTTTACAGCAGGGAGGCTTTGACACACCCTGCATACATACACACTAGAGAAAGACAGTTCTCATACAAATAAATTCTTGGCAAAACTTTTCGAATAAATTTTTTTGCAACAGTCAAGCAGAAATTTTGATATTTAAAGTTAAATATTTAATGAATGCCTCTCAGACAGTGACAGTGCATGCAATCAGGCGCTCTCATAGAGTCTATTGTCTAGTAAGACATACTGGCTTCTGTTCACTCAAGCAAGATATTCTTCTCTACTACTGAGCACACCAGGTTATTTATTGGTTTATGTGATGGTGGAGTGAATTGCATGCAAAAAGTCTCATATTTAGAGAAACTCACCCAAGTAATACTTTATAGAGGCTAATCTTTCAGTGTACGTGACTGCGATGCTTGCAGTAATAATATAAGCAGGGATTGTACTTTGTCAATGTTTCTTTACATTACATCTGCTTTCTCTGGTAAGTACAGTAGATAGTAAGTTCTGTCGGTACACATGTTTAAGAACATATCAGTGTCATTTTTTGTGCTATTGTTATTATTTTGTGCTATTATTATATACCTACAGGTGGCATTATCCAAATATCTTCTCCTAACTTTTTGTTGCTTAACTGTAAGTTATCATCCATCCATTGGGCAAGAGGCAGGGTATATCCTGGGCAGGTCGCCAATCTATTGCAGGGTTGTATTGATCCATTATATTTTTGTGTCATTGTCTTATGTCATTTTTTGTTTTTGTCTTATAACACTTTAAGACCCTTTATGTCTTATGTCATTAAGATGTCATTAAGTTTTTATATCTACAAGAATACCAGAGTGCATACTATACTGCCAATATACTATAATTCCACTGAAAAATAATTATAATTAACTGAAAAATAGGTTGCCTCTGCAAAAGAGGAGGGATACACCTATCCACAATATGAATTGGCTAAGTGAAAAGTGAGCAATATATATATATATATATATATATATATATATAGTCATGATAATGAAATAATGGTCTATGGGGCACCCTGACAGAATGGATATGAGTGTTCATTTGTTATTTTTTTTCTTTTTCACAGTTCCAAGTTTCTGAAGACTTCACTTAGAGAATAGGGGAAATAACAAAACTAAAAAAGCTAAAGCAGATAACATATACTTATGTGAATATGCACAGGTGTGGGCATTTGTACACATTAAGACACAGTGTTCATACACAAAACCAAATGCAAGGTTTCATATACTACTCTTAATTTATAAGAGAGCAAGTTGGTTACCTTTCAGTGACTTTATTTCTATGACTGTATACCCTGTAAGCCCTAAAATTAAGATAACAAAAACTAAGACTGGTGAGACCACGTAATGGGAGTGTGAGTCGAGGATGTTAAGGAATGGCAATAGCCGGAGAAGAGATGGATGATTCCTGAGGCTTTAGCTTAGCATCCAGGCCACATCTTATTTTGTAAACATTGTAACCATTTTTGTGTAAACATTCAAAATTTTTCGATTTAAATAACTAACCCCTTAATCTCTTTTGATATCACTCAAGTATACCACATTCATAATCAATGTAGCTGAGGAACATCCACCATATTCAACAACCTTTAGCTGGATCATTTGGCTCAGCTCAGCAATAAGTGTCGGCTCTTTCGGCTTCCGAACGGGTCTTCATTTAGTATCACTTTTGGCTTTTATAATTCAGCCAAATTTTGAGCTATGATTGGTATGTGTGCATGTTTATCACTTAATTTTTTACAATTTTTCCTTATCATCCTCAACCCACACTGAGCCATGCTACCGATGCTTTAATGCTTATTTAATATTTCATGATTCAAGAATGCCACATTCGTTATGACCGTAGCTGGGGAAAATCCACCTTCTTGAACAAGCATTAGTAGCACTAGCAGACCTGGAATTCCCATGACTAGCAGTATGAAATCTTCTTTGTTAGAGGGAGGACATCACAGCGCACAGTGCAACCCACTTCAAAGCAAACGCCAATAGTAATCACAGTGGTGAGACCAATTAGCATATCTTCTAAACATTTAGAGTTCAACATTTACATTTAACATTTAACATTTCTATATCACATTAGGTCTTTGGATTTAACATTTATATAAAAGATATAATATTTACATTTAACATATAACATTTAGATTTAGATAATTAACATTTAGATTTAAAATTTAACATTTAACATTTAGATATAGGTTACACATTTAGATTTAACATTTAACATTTACACAGCAAGAATTGTGAAGACATTTAACACTATTTTTTTAACACTACTTTTACAAACGGGGTCCCATACTAACATTCATACCAACACTGCACTAACACATACCAACACTTTTTTCCTCTCCACATGATAAACAGCAAAACTCCTCTTCCTCTTTCCTTATCATTGTCTATCAGAGTATTTTAGAAAACCTGCTGCCTATTTAGATCAGTGAATTAAGTCCAAAAGCTATGTCAGTATTTTTGTGGGAAGATTTGTGCATTTTAGAGTTCAGTTACACAGATACTTCAGTTGACTTTCTGGGCGCGCCATTCAGATTATCCAAATCATCTGCCTGTGGTTAATCCCTGTGAGTTTACCTGATTTTTCCTGTATATAGTAATTCCTGAAAATGGTAAATGAGTGGATAAGGTAGTTCTGTACATACTCAGCCCTGGAGAGGTACCTGCTTCAGTCTTATTGGCTGTTATGATAGTAGATGCACAGGAATCTCTCAATCTCCTGGTTCAGTCTCCTTGTCTAGATATTAGACTCTGGGTGGTAACCAGAGGAGAGACTGACATTGATGATAAATCTTTTGCAGAAAGCCTGCCATACCTGGGAAGTAAACTGGACCACCCAATCTGAAGTAATATCTTCTGGGAGAACACAGAAGTAGTGGCTCCACAGTTAAGGATCTGGGTTGTGGTTGGGGGCTCAAGCCCCAGCACCACCAAGCTGCCTGTGTTGGGCCCTTGAGCAAGGCGCTTAACCCTCTCTGCTCTGGGGCACCATATTATGGCTGATCCTGTTCTCTGTCTCCAGCTTCCTAACAAGCTCGGATATGCAAAAAAAAAAAAGAACTTCACTTTGCAGTAATGTATATGTGATAAATAAAGGCTTCTTCTAGAATCTAAAAACTTCTCTGAATAGGATCCTGGAAGTTTTAAGGGCTGTGGAAAGTTTGGATAGTGGTACGAGATGGCAGACCTTGAAGAAATGATTAATGATGGCAAATATGTGGCCCTGTGAGTTGGGCGGGTCAGTGATGAAGAACTATGTGGGACAAGCATCGTTGGGGGTATAAGGAGTGAGTTATAGTGAGTTATAAATGTGTTGTAAATGGGTTTTCAGCCTACAGATGAACCCTAAATATCACAAAGAGAAAGGCATTCTTGTTTCAGCAAGAGGAGCCCAGGCTCTAGCTTGCTGGAGAAGCTTTTCTAACATAAGGGGTCAACTTTGTAGTCACACCTGATTTCACTTGTTGAATCCGGTCATCCTAGACTCAATCAACTACAAGTCTTCCTCTTAATTGGCAGTAATGAAAGCCTGAAGCCACACCAGCCTTGTGCAGATAGGATTAAAGACCCCTGCCTTAGAGGCAATGACTGTGTGCCTTCCTGGTTTAAAACTGGCTGGAATTGAGGTCAGTCCACCTGTCCCTCAGGTACTTATTACCATTTCTGACACATTTCCATGTGTTGGTTCATTCAGATAGCATAAAAACTGCTATATCAACCATCAGGGTGGCACAAGGTCAAGTGGTTATTTTCACCCTGACTGTTGATTGCCCTGACATAGTTGGCAAGACCTTTGACCCACTACTGCTTTCACTGGTGGATAGAACACCTGAGATGATCTGCTGTCCCAGCCAGGCCACCTGACAGGCAAACTAAGCACTACAACCCAGCTGTCCCTACTTTCAAACCTATGTACTGATTATTTACATATAAACAGCTTTTACTTTAGTTTACTGCAGAAATGGTCTATAACTACTTAATTCATGCCTCACAGACATTTGTTAACAAGATCCATACATGTAAAGCTGTACGTTACAAGCCTTTAGCCATAAACAAGCATCACCAATTATATTGAAATATATATAATTAAATATTCACATTCGGAAAACAATTCAGTTTAGGTCTCTATTAGAAAGTAATACCTTTCACTGATTCATTGAAACAAATTATTGTTAAATGTGGTCTAATATTCATCATTTGGTAATGACCAAATATGTTGTAAGGGTACAGAACATTGTCATTGTCAAAACATTGCCAAAAGACAAAATGTTTTGTTCAAAGCTTAATGATGTATCAGTAAGTGTTTATAAGCTGTTAACCATACTTCTTTTGTGACTTGTACATTGTAAATAACTGTGTGAATATCTGTACACACAATGCTATGCATTCTGGAAATGATCAGTTCCCAAACTAATCAATAATATTTATTGAGCATTAGGATATGTTTCTTTCCTCCGACAGGTTGACTGTACAGTTCTGAAAGGTGTAGCTGGGCGTAATAATAACGTAGTTGGTTTCTTATGAGAATTGCAAGATCTGATCTGCCAATTGGCCAATATTAAATTAGGAAATGTGAGTATTTGGAAAACAAATTAGTAAAAGTGCTAAAAGGTACCAAAAGGCCTAGTTTATCTAAGGAGCTAAGTTATCTAATGCAGCTTATGTATTAGAAGAAATGCTATTCTTTCAATGCTGTAACACTATTAGGAGAAAGTAGTCCTGTGCAACATAGATTTTGTACAATTTGACCAGAGAATTTTTATCCTGTAATCAACTGCAAAAGAGAATCAATGTGTATAATAATTTTCACTCTTTTTTATAACCTGACCCGATGTGGACTGCTATTTTCTGTATAGACCTACCAAAATAAATGGGCTTCAATGTTTTGAATAACATTATGTAGAGGACAACAACAGCCTTTAGTACTACTTTACGTAGATCTGATTTTAAAATAATGTAAGTGTTTGCATGTCTTAAAAATTATTTATATTTAGGAAACTAAATCAGAAGGAAAAGTAAGAAAATCTGTCTGCTTTATGTTATTCTGCTGGGAATACAAGCTTCATTTGATCACAGAAGTGAGTTTTGCTGGGATTTTGGACTTTGCTTTATAATAGTGTCAGAAATGAGGCTGAAAAAAAGAAGCCTTTTTTTTTTTTTTTTTTTTTTTTACTAAAAATGCATAGATTCATACTTGTTCAGGCACATTATATTTGTCAGAAGAGTACAAGTGAAAACCTCCTCTCCACTGCTGTACACCCTTGCCTCCAGGTCTAAAGACCTCCACCTATCAGAGTAGCCACATCACCTAAAATGTTTTCTCATGCCCACACACTACTCCATACTCTCATTTCCAAGCATGGTTATGACTACTGAGAGAAATATGACTTCAGAAATTCCCCCTTATCATCAGACATTATGATATCAAATATCAAGCAAGACTGAATGCTGAGGCCCACAATTGAATAACCATACATTATTGCTCTCATAATGTATTCCAGTTAGCCACCTTGTATACTGGGTATAGCTGAAATTGGGTCAGATTCACTACAGTTTTAACATTTGAAAACTGCAATAAACTGAATATTTTTTCTCATTCTCATAAAACAGCTTCATTCATAAGCAAAGCAAAGGTTCTCAAACAAACTCAAAGAGCATCACAATAAGGTCTACAACTTGGTTATTTTTTTCAGGCACGTTACTGAATGTGGAAAATGGTGTGTATTTTTCATGCTATAAAAGCTGATTTATTCCAAATGTCAGGTCATAACCCTTCAGATTGGAGAAAAGTTGAACGTGATAATGTGGGAGCCTAGTGAATTCAACAGGATGAATTGTCAATTAATTGTATTAAATACAGGAAAGAAAAGTTTATCTAAATTTATCCTATCATGCAATGCAAAATGATCAACTTTCATTCTGCACTGCCATGACATTATATCAACCAGTTGATTTACGTTGAGCTGAATCTTTGAGAGAAACTTAGAGACATTCCCACTGTCAAGCAGGACTAGTTAGTACATCTCTTTCTCTCACTGTCTGTCTGTTTCTCTCTTTCTCTCTCTCTCTCTCTCTCTCTCTCATTTTCCGTGTGTGTGTTGTTTGGAAAAATGCTGAATGTCAACTAAAGTGCAATAGTACCGGATGTATGCTAAGTCTCTAAAAGTTGTAAAAACCACAGCGAACACATAACCAAGTGCAATTATAAATCCAGACATGTGAGTGTGAAGTCTAGAAGTACCCAGTAAAAATCAGCGTTCAAGGAAAAACTGTGCATGAGATACAGGATCCTCTGATTATATATCATGAGGATATAGAATTAACTGTGTATTGTTTTCTGTGGGATCTTAGCCTTTTGGGCAACATATATATATATATATATATATAAGCAATATCTAATGTGTATATATCATGTAGATATGATTCTGTAGAATCAATGTAGATTGTGTTATGTATAATGCATTATATTATACAGTTATACGCCACAAAATTTGCATTTGAGTTATATGAGTTAAATGTACATATAATGTTGATTATGATAAACCATTTCTGTTATAAGCTGTCCTTGCGTTTATGTCTTTGGTCTTCTATTTGTTATATGAACACACATCAATACTCTCAATTACTAGTGTCATGGAAAGGAAGTGGAAATTACTATCACTTAACATTACATACATATTACAGCTAGTCCCCTTTGGCATTTGACATTACATCATTAAAAATTGTATGTTTACCATTTAATAAAGTCACCCAAAACTGATCAGTGTAGGTTTTTTTAGCTTATTAAAATCACTGATTTTCACAGTACAATAATTTTTCAGCTGTTACAAAACACATTTAGATACAATTATTAAAAACTTTCATAGACATAGACATTACAAACATTTCAAGCGAAGGCATTTGAAGGGCGAGGTCCTTTCACATGTCATGTGCCAAAAATGCATGATGAAAGAAGCAGAAGAACAGATAGCTGTGAGAAAACTCACATTTAAATTGGTATTATTTAATAGGACTTTTTGTACTTTCCCGCTACACTGTTTCACACACAAACTACAAACAAAAGATTCATTTACATAGGATTATCAAAGGATTGCACTACTAAAGTAACAGTCATTTAGTAATCAACTGATCCTCCAAATTCATAAATCAAAAAAAGTTTTGAATAGCAAGTAAATAGTAAATGAAATACTATTAGTGCAAATCTGAGGTGAGTTTCCCAAAAGCATTCAAGCATGAAGTTCACCCTTGAAATATATTAGAAGTATGTAGAGTATAATATGTAATTATATGGTCCTAGTTAACTAGGAATTAAATTTTCTTCAGTAATTACTGTAACTGTCTTCTCAAAAACATCAAATAAAATGCCCCTGTAACTGATTCTATTAACCTATCCAACCATTTTGGACTTTATGTCTAAAACTATAATAGATTGTTATAGATCTTACAAAGTCTTACAACCACTTACAAATAATGCAAATCTAAAGGTCACCAAATGTCTAAATGTCCCTTGTAATGCTATATTAACTTTAGAAAAGTTTCCTACATTAGTCCTTGGAGGCCAGAAGTATTTATTCAACATAACTGTGGAAATCAGGGCCAATAAATATAATATTATTACAGTGAAAAGAATAACATTTGATTTGCTGTACAACATATTCAGTGTTGGAATGAGGGGCCGAAATCTCATTTCAATCTTAGGGGAACAATAAACGGAAATATTTCCAAAGAGCATCTTCTGAGGGGGACACAAAATATACCTCCAAAATACTGTACTTGTATTAAATGAATATAAAGAAAATCCTTATTAGTGTTGTATGTTGGCTACTAGATAGCTTACACTGCACAACAATATTTTTTTTAAAGTCTTGATTCCTGAAAAGTTTTTGCTGATTGTCAATTCAATTCAATTCAATTCAATTTTTATTTGTATAGCGCTTTTAACAACAGATAGCTCGACAGACAGACAGAAAGGCAGAGAGGGAGAGAGAAGAGAAAAAGCAGATTGTTAGGTATGGTCATGGTCA
>JAQQZR010000015.1:13516135-13531482 GCA_030068235.1 Notoglanidium macrostoma | reverse complement strand
ACATGCCCAGGCTGCACAAACCGTTGTTGATAAGTCACTTACAGGAGCGAAAATGTTTGGATACAAATATAAGAAAACATCATGACAAAACTGAAGATTTCTCTGAAATGGTACATGTTCAAGAATCAAAAATGTTGTTGTGCAGTGTTATTGGTAATAAAGATTAGCATGATAAAATGTTTTAAATACATTATTAGGTCATATATGCTACCGGACTTATCTCTGAGTTTGCTTCAGTAGTTTTAAAAATATATAAAGCTCAAAATTAGTAGAGTTCTAAAGGTTGAAGCAGTACTTAAATAAGTAACCAACTAAATTCTATGTATTTCATTCATTTATTGTGAAGATTTCATCAAATTGCCTTTGATATTACTTGGAATTTACTAACTTACTTGGTGTTTTGGTGCACTGAAAAACAATTGTATATCTATTTTCCCTTTCTACACTATTTTGGCTGGCTGACAAAACACACACACACACACACACACACACACACACACACACACACACACACACACACACACATACACCCACACACACAAAATTCACCTAAGATGTAACAGAATGAACATTAGCATGGAGTTAGAGCATAGTCTTTAATAAGTCGTCTTATTCAATCTACTGAGTGGTAGAAGTAAATAACCTTGTTTTACATAACTGCTGTTTTAAGAGAAGATTTGGAGATTAGTCTAGCCTCGACACTTACAGAGGTTTAGCTAATACTAAGCTACAATAACTCGTATCATTCAGTCTGTTTGTGGATGTCTAATCATTACAAGATGTCTAATGTTGAAAAACACATTTCATACTCAAAACACTCAAAAACTTGAGAAAAACAAAGAAAAACACATTGCTTTATATTTATAATTTGCACACGTGCTTTCAGTACATAACATGCTTAATATTTAAGTTGCGTAGATAGGTTTACACTTACATATTAGGACACAAGCCTCTGTCAGTGGGGGGACATGTCCCCTATCCCCACCCCCTCTCGCTGGGATTTCCACCTATGGATGGGATACTTTTTGCTTTTTAACTTCTGACCACATAAAATGTTCAGGTTGACCCCAGCTGAGCACCTTTCAAACTTTAGGTATTTTTACAAAATTCCACATGTAGAGGGTAGATGATTTATGTTACATTTTCAACTCCCTGTAGAGAGCTGGAGATGTAGAGTGTGCCAAACTGCACCACAGCCAACAACCCCCAGTCTCCCCTACAGAAATTTCACTTAGACTATGAACAGGGGTGCTGATAAAGAAGTCTAATTAAGTCCTTGGTCTTAAAAATCTCTGTCTTGACTCAGTTGGTCTTTTGTTTTGGAATTGTTGGTCTTCACTCAGACCTGATATCAGTGGCCGCGTCCCCATCATTCAAAATAGGCTTAGATTTTGACCTTGACCAGAATAAAACAATAACTGAAAATGAATTAATGAATGAATGACATTCAGTTCATACAGCCAACATTCTATCTGTACATGACTGATTTATGCTATGATGACTCAGTGTTTAAGGTTATGTGTTAATGTCTAGAAGGATGTAATTTCAGATCCCAGAACTGACTCTTGAGTAAGACTCTTAACCCTCAACTGCTCAGTTATGTGTTTGAATTGCATTAAACCTTATCATAAATTCACGCACTGCAAAAGCAATGAATGCCAAATCAGCAAATATTACATGCAACTCCATTATAAAATGACTTGGTTTTTAAATGCATCAAAAAACTCCATTTAGAAAGCCAGCAGCTGCTGCGGTTGTGCCTGCTGTAAGGGTGCGGTGCCCTCAAGGCCATCAGTGCTTCTACTAATAAAGTCAAGTAGGGAAAGAAGAGAGAAAGAAAGATACTACAACAAAATTGTTCCAGTCACTTCATCTTCATATCAAGGTGAACAGTGATCCTGATTCTGATATGAAATATAATGTAAATTGTCTGACATTTGTGATCTGCCAGCCAGCCAGTATCAAGCTGTACTGATTGTGTCCCTATATGATTTGCTAAAATAAAAGGTATATGTTTTATACTAGGTCCTTCCTCATAACACAACATGCAGGCTTACGAAAATGTTATTTTTGCAATGAGTCAAAGCAATTGAATGTTTTATTGGTGTGGATCAGTGGCCAGGATAGATTTGTTGCACCAATCCTATAAAAGATATTAAATTCACATAATTCAAAAATATGGATTTACACTTGAGGGGGGTTGCAGATGTTTGAAACTTTACGTAAGCACTTTGTTGAGTACTCCATATACACTATAAATTCAATTAGTTGACTTTATCTTTAAAAAAAAAAAAAAGCATGCAAACTGATTGCCTTAACAAAAAATAATTTGTTAAAAAATAAGAATTTATTTCATACTATTATACTTTTTTTTTTTTTTAAGGCAATCAGTTTGCATGCTTTTTTTTTTTAAAGATAATAATACTTTTTTAAAGATAGTGTGTGTGTGTAAGCAAAAGGTTTTGCAAATAACTAGATAGTTGAGTCTCTAGGGTAGTGGGAATTTTCTTTCATCTTGATTATTTTAACTAATAAACATGCATCAATGGCTGTGAGCTATAAGCACTAGCCTGTCGTTGCCTCTGCAGGGCATCTGGCGCTGTAACTGTATCATGGTGCTTTGATCAGGCCACACCTTGAACCTGTGTTTGTGTATGCTTTGTGTGCAGGTGTATTTGTACATGAGAGAGCTGCAGCTTGCTCAGGCCGCCTGTTGTGCTAAACAGGGTGTTGCCTACTTTCTGAAATTGTCATTATACAGATTAATATTGCTGCAATACAAATTTGGTAATGAAATTGTTTGTGTATTCATTCTTTGGTCCAGGTGGGAATTGCTTCAAGCAGACAAGTAACTTTAAGGACTTCTCAAGCTCTTTTTGCTCAAAGTACTGCAATAATTAGTTGATTTTTATGGTGATGTTTTAGCAATGCCCCTGTACACAAAGCAAGCTCCATGAGACATGTTTTGTCATGGTTGGAGTGGAAGAGCTTAAGTTGTCTGCACAGAGCCCTGACCTCAAGCCCACTGAACACCTTTGGGATGAACTGGAAAGCCAACTGCACCCCAGTGTTTGACCTCACTAATGCTATTGTCGCTGAGTGAGCGCCAGTCCCCATAGCCATGCTTCAGAATCTAGTGGAAAGCCTTACCAGAAGAGTGGAGCTTATACTGCAAAGGGGGAGTAAATCTGAATGGGATGTTCACAAATATCACATTATATTCGATTGAAAGAATGTGATTAGATCAGTGGAATGCCTTCACCAAACAAAAAGATCTGATTACTTTTCTTTTTATCCTGAAAACAAAAATGCTGGGTTCTTGTGGGTTCATTTCAGTCTGGTCCAACAGTACACGTCTCCCTGCTAATAGACATTATGAGATTTCACATTCACTGCTGTGTGCCGGTAAAAATAGTGCAGCATCTGTTCAGTGTCACACCCCATCTACAAAGCACCTGTACTGCATGAAACTTTGTGACAACACACTGTATGAGAATTGGCACTGTGCATAAGTACAGAATAAAGAACATTTTTCTTTAACTAAAACAGTATGCATTAAAAATTGGCCCATTTCTCATAACCCAGATTTGTGGCTGTCACCCCACTTCAACATACAAGTAAACACCTTGATCAGGCCTAAAGGAAACTATTGACTTTACTTGTTCTTGGTTATTCCAGGATGAACTGGTTCTTCAAACTGCACACAAAGTAAAAACAAATTCTCTGAAAGTTATCTGGGAAGGTTTACCGTTGATTAATAAAAAATTGTTAGGCCGATTTACTTAAATACTAGTTGATGTGCTATTCACACACCCTTTTTTATCACTTCTCTCTGGGAACCTAATAAATGTATTGCTACATTCCCCAAGGCCTTTCCCTGGAGATCTAACACCAGTATTATGGGTGAAATGTGATCTGCTTTATATAGCACAGGTCTGTATCTGCATGTTTGCTTGTAAACATAATTCACCTTGCTTTGTCATGCATCCCAATACCAGATCGTTAATGATTTATTTTATAGTTATTCTTGGTCTGACCAAGAATTTTTTTGAAACCATGTACAATGTTGCGCACTCGACACCACCACACAACAGTAGCGTCTCATTAACAAGGTGTCTTTGTGCTCTCAAACCTCAGTAAGTATTACCTGCTGAAATTGTGTTTGGAATAAAGATGAACCCAAAACCTGCTTTAAGGCAACACAATATAGCACAACCCTGCTGTGTTTCAAAAGAGATTTACAGCTGTGACACATATGAAAGAGCCTTCCTTGACAAACATTATATAAGACAAGATCACTCTCATATTTTCTTATTTCCTCTTCATTGGCATTCTTCTGCCATGAGCACACACCAACCTGCTTTACTGCGAAGAGAAACGTTTTTCTTTGTCACAGTATGTTTTTATGATTTCTTCATATGTCATCACAAATGCTAGTTTCAGCATAAGCGACCAATCAATGTATTTTGGCGAGAGCTTCACTCCTACTTCTACAACCTTCTTCATACTTCATGGCTGATGTCAGAGCACATGTGTAGTGAGGCAGTCTAGAACAGATACTCTTAACACTCTTTAGCCATATGGTCACTCAAGTTTATGAAATGCTGTGTGCAGAGGTTAAAGTAAAATGTATACTTGCTTAAGAAGAATCACCTAAAACCTGTGCTGCAATGTGTTACATTTACCATGTGGTTTTAACATATATCTATTTCTCTGATAAACATATATTTATTTTTCTTCTTCTATTCCCAAAATAAAACAAAAAACATGCAAATGCAACAATGCAAAATATTAATCCTGCCTGTCATCAGCAGTTTGCACTTCTGTTGAATAAACACTAAACCTCTGTCCCACTGATATGCTGTGATGTGATATGAGACAAGCTGTGTTGGCCAAACTACCTCTTAATTGCTGTGTAGAACATGAACAACTACAAAATATATGTGGCTATATCTAATGCCAGTAAAAGAGATTACACACACATATATATGCAGTAAATATAAGGTTTTATGTGTGGTTTCATTAACCTTTGTTGTTTAAATGCATTTGTTCCAAAAAATTTGTTTTGCACTTTGCATTTGTTTTGCATTTCCTTGCAAAAGCCCTAACCATAACCATAACTGTTATTGCAAAGGAATGCAAAAGTAGTTCAAAAAATATTTCCTCACCATGACCCTTACTGCTCGGGCTCCATAGAGAACAGACAGCTAGTGGATCTTGAGAAATATGCTTGAAGTATTCGCTGAATTTGACAAAAGATGTATTGGATTGGAATTGCTCACTGCACCTTTAACACAGACTCCAAAACCTAATTACAGAATCTGGTATTTTACTACTTATTGTAATATTGGAAGCTTGACAGGGTTGATCTGTTGGAGGTTATTTAGCTCAAAACATGATGAAAAAATCAGAATCCATAAGACAGCTCAAAAATACAAATGATCCACAGAGGAAACCAGAAAGGGAAAATGCAACGACTAGTCAGAATTCAAGGTCAGGGTCATACAGCAAATGACAGGAAGTGTGTATGGCAGTTCAAAAACTTAGGAAAAGGGAACCTCTGTTGGCACGGAGGTGCCATGACATGACTTAGTACACTTACAGATGTACCACACAGATATTTGGTCAGCCACTAGATCACGTCAAAATACTGAACTACACATCACATAATGCTGTTTACAATTGAATGCATCTGTCACTTTTTACAGAAAACTCAAATAAAAAGTCCCTTATGTAGGATTTTGAGGTTATCTATTATCAGAAATGGAGTCTATATTCCATAATATACTTATGGAATTCATAAGTATGTTTTCATTAATGTATAATTACCTGTAGCTTCAAATCACTATGTTTTTTGCATTGACTATGGTAACTGCTTTGTACAAAAAACAAAGAATGTGCCCTTTATATTTACACAGGGCACAGGTCCACCTCTACAGAGCCCCCATGTTGTGCCGCTACTGTAGCCCAGAACAGACAATCCTCTAGACAGCACCTACTGCATTTCACATTTTTGCAAGTGGTAATGTGAATCCAGAAAGAAGACAAAGAAGAAAGGAAGACAAGGAAGAAAAATGAAGAGGACTCAGTGTTTGCTGCTGCTGGCAAACTTTGGCAAAGTTTGGGAACCCAAATTTTGAAAAATGGAGCATCATTCCAATTATTTAGCACAGAAAAAGCAAGGGGGTGTGAATGTAAGTACGTTGAAGTACCTTATGTTCTAATACATGCTTGGCAAGGATGGGAAAAGGAGGGGCATTCAGTTGGTTGAATTTACATAGTGAACCTTTAAATTGTTTTAAAAGAAATACAGAGGAATGTGGAGATGAGGGTCAAACATAAAAAAGAAAGAAAGAAGGAAAAAATAAAACAATGTATTGATGTTGCCCAATCGAAAGCCATGGATTAACTAGTAGCTTTATGGAGAAAAAAAAGAGCCTTTAGCATCTAATTTGCTTCCTGTAAATAATTTATTCAGTATAAATGGCTGGATATATTTCATGTGATTTCTCACACATTTTAGTATTTTCTCTGCTGTAACATATTAGACAGACTTGACAGTTAAATGACGAATTTTAACAGATAATGCAGTGTGGAGCACATTGCAAGGAGAGTTGCTGCCCTCTTGTGACTCCAAGAACACGTGCAGTGGGGTGCAAAAGTCTGAGAGCACTAGTAGAAATGTTTCAATTCTGCATTCTTTTCTAATTGAATATAGCAATAATCAATACAAATTATGCTACTGACATCAACTTGAGTGAAAAGTTGAATATTTACATGAATTTCAGAGTTACTTTTTATGTTCTTGCAAAATTTACATTAATTTCAGAGTATTTGGTATGTTCCCTTTTTGTCTTAATGACAATGTGCACTTGAGCTGGCATGGACTCTACAAGTTTGTGCAAAATGATCCATTTTAGATCATCGTCTGAGCGCATGCTTCAACCGAAGAGATTAGACATGAGGAAAATCTGACCTTTTGTACAAAGCAGTTACCATGGTCAATAACTCAAATTTGCTTGCATTCAAACAGGGAGCTAGAAATAGTGTAGAATCCTGAATAGTAAATATTCAAGATATTGAACATGTACTTATATTGTTTTAAATATTTCAAAATTGTAAAACCTGTTTATTTCCAATTTTAAGAGAAAAGAAATGTGTTATGTCTTTTTGTTTTCATGTGTTGAAACAGATAGGTGCCCTCTTCAGCTGATATTGTGCAAGGCATGTGTTTACATGGAGCGTGTGGTAACTATTTCATTTTAAATAGTTTCCACCAAGCTTGTAGAGTCGTGGAGATTACTGTATTTGTGGAGCAGCGGTATAGCTGTATTAATGTACTGTGAAAAGGCAGATAGCAAGACATTTTTTGTTCTATTTCTAACCAGGTGTGGTTTGGTTGGTTTGGACGGATCTATAGTTATATGTTGCAGATGGTTTCCTAGGTAATATGTTTGGAAATTAGGTGCTTTGAAACCACCGTGAGCTTTGCGTATATGCAAAGTGGCTAGTTTGAGTCTTGGTTTCTTTGGGTTTTTTGTAGAATTTGTTAGTGATTTGTAATCTACTGAATTAAACCACAATTGCCTTAATGGATATTATTGGGAATAGATTTGGGCAATATTGACATTTTTTATAATTTCTATTCTTCTAATTAGAGTGATTGGTAGCTCCATCTCTTGCTATAGATCATTTTTTAAACTGCAGTGTGAAATTTAAGTGGAATAGGTCTGACAGCTTGGGGGAAATGTTGATGCCAAGATACTTAATGTTACCAGTGGAAAGAGGAATTGTTAATAGTTTGGTTGCTTCGTCCCATTAATTTCCTTTAAGTGGTAAGACTGGTTAAGTGGTTTTGACTAATGTAATAAATGATAATTTGGCAATTCCGAGAATTCATTCATAAGTGTCATGTTTTTCTGAGTGATTAAGGCCATTTGCATAAAGACTGATTTTGTGCATCATATTGTTTATTTTAATACCTGTAATACCCGTTCACCTTCAGTGCATGTTCAACACAATTCCACAATTCAACAGTGTCTTTCATGCTGACCATGACACCAACAGTCTGACGCTTCACCCATACACATGGACACCTCCCCACACAAGAGCACTCAAGATGCTCTTCTGATTTGTGGTCTTCAATTTATTTTGGACTACAGGATGTGGGCTTTTGGAAAATGGTATCTGAGCAAATCTATACATCACAACCAAAAGATGTCTGAAAAAAAGATGGAAACTAAAAGAATGACATGGTGTAAATATTTTTTAAGTAAACACTTTATTGTTGGTAGCAAAAACAGCACCTTTTGGTACTCTGTGGAATTTTCTTTTGCATCAGACAGAATACATTGGGGAAGACATTTTCTAAAGAGCAGGCACATAACATGGATCTGCCACAAACATGATTGCTTTTAACACAAATATGAACCCTTCATAATCAGACCTGAATACTGTTACAGGGCAGTGAGTACAGTAACAGGAGTAGCTCATGATTGTGGCAGATCTAGCATTCTCCAGCTCGTAGATGTCGACTGGAGAAAATGTTTTGCAAGACAGTGCAGCTTGTAGGAGCAGACTGAGAGTATTTTAGTGCACTATGCAGAAATAAGCCTAAGGCACAATGTGAAATGATAGTGTTTGGTCCCTTACAACCCTTTGGTCAGAGTTAAGGATTTATTGATTTACAGCCTGGTTTATGACTGTATCCTTCTGCAACTAGTTACTTCAGACAGCTATGTTAGGGGTTTAGAGGAAGGATGAGGAATAGGTAAAGAGGAGACAAGGTTAAAGGGCAGAACTGGAAAGGGCACTCTCCGCTCAATCATGGACAATTTCAGAAGACTCAGACACGACTCTGCCATCCTTGGTTTCGATCATCTTGATGACAACGTTCTTCCTGCTCTGGGTCGAGCTGCTGCTGTCGCCAAAACCACCACCATAACCAGCGGAGTAACCGCCAGAGTAACCACTGGAGTAGCTGCTGTAGCCGCTGCCAGCACTCTCCAGAGGGAAGGAGCTGTAGCTTGCTATAGAGATGCAAACAAAAAAACAAATAAGTATGCTGACAATGGATAGTATATTATATATCAGGTTTATTCTAATAAAATGATGAAGATCGAAAACCTACAGCTTTGTTTTGAGATGTTGATGGCCTTGATTCCAGTGGCAATTCTGTTGGTAAAGCAAGAAAGATGGTTAGCTTGTCTTAACTAGTCCCATATTAGGTCAAAAACAGCAAGCTTCCTGGGAAATGGTTTCCCAGTGAACTCACCTGTTCTCCTCTCCTTCCAGGAGTTTCCTGTAGGTGGCAATCTCAATGTCCAGGGCCAGTTTGACATTCATCAGGTCCTGATACTCTCTGATCTGGCGTGCCATGTCTTGCTTGGCTCTCTGCAGTGCGTCCTCCAGATCCTTGATACGAGCCTTTGCATCCCTCACTGCCAACTCACCACGCTCCTCAGCCTCGGCTATCTGATTCTCCAGGTTAGCACGCTAAAACACAAAAGTCAGGACGCTATGAGTAATAATTCTTAAGTAAACCATTTTTTTCCTTTGCAAGCACCTTAACGTTTCTTGGTTCAGCATGCCAAAGGATATCTAGAACATGTTAAAGATCGGTTGATGAAATCTTACCTGTCCCTTCACAGCATCAATCTCAGACTGCAGTCGCTGGATCATGCGGTTGAGATCAGCAATCTCTGTCTTGGTTGATCGGAGGTCATCTCCGTACCTGCTGGCGGATGTCTGCATTTCCTCAAACTAAGGCAGAAAAGAAAGATAACATTGTTGAGATTGGTTTCATGAATGGCCCATTTAGCCTATGTAGTCAATCAAATGCATCTAAATCAGTCTGTCTACAGAAATACACCATACCTTAGACTTGTACCATGTTTCAGCTTCTGCACGGCTGCGGTTGGCAACATCCTCATACTGAGCACGGACCTCAGCCACGATGGAATCCATGTCCAACTTCCTGCTGTTGTCCATCTCCACCACCACTGAGGTGTCCTTGATCTGAGACTGAAGCTCACGGATCTCCTACAAAGCAGAGAAAGTAGGAAATAATGAGTGATTATTCCATAAAACAGGGAATTTAAAAAATAATCGAAAACATGTCATTTGCAAGTTTACCTCTTCATAGATCTGCCTGAGGAAGTTGATCTCATCTGTAAGGCTCTCCAGTTTGGCTTCCAGCTCGACCTTATTCATATAGGCCTCATCCACATCCTGGAAAATACAATAATTTAAATTTAAATGCAATATTTGTATTAGAAGCTCAAGCACAGCCGTATGACATATCTGTAAAAAATGCATCTATCAGTTTTTTATATAAAAGCCATCTGCACTAACCTTTTTGATGAGGACAAAGTCGTTCTCAGCTTCTGTCCGCTTGTTAATCTCATCTTCATACCTGAAGAAATTTAATATTATAAATATGTCAGAAGACATTTTTTTCTAATTGTACACATTGAATAGAACTAAATGACACTATTATTTCCTAAGAACAATAACTTGTGTGCACACTAGAGGGAAGCAGCGTTGCATTGGATGGCAATACTTCAAGTCTCAAGTCAGCATTAAGTGCACTGTCTAATGTCTCCATGTAGAAATTTTATAAACCCATCGATGTTATCTGGAGTTGCTGGAGTGATTGGAGGTCATCTTTTGCTCAGTTGCCTTGGTTGTAATGGTTGAATGATCAGTGTTGTTTAGGACAAACAGAAATGTTACCTAAAATAACCGGTGTATGTTTACATATCATGAGGTGTGGAGACTCCATCACCTTGTTGCAAGGTCTATGCTAGACACATGGTTTTGTAATCAATGGGGACCCATTTATACTGGAACACTTAAATGTACTACAAAAGCCTGCATTTACTAAACTTGGGCACCATCCATTCACCATAATCCAGTTGTGGAAAGAGTCCAGCAAAGTGCAGAAGAAAACCAAATACTAACTTGTTCTTGAAGTCCTCGACCAGGCCTTGCATGTTGTGTAGGTCAGCCTCCAGCTTAATCTTGTCGTTGCCCAGACTGTCAAGCTGTCTGCGGAGGTTGGCAATGTAAGCCTCGAACATGGCGTCAATGTTGGAACGGGTGGTGGTCTGCTCTTGGAGGAGGCTCCATTTGGTCTCCAGCATCTTGTTCTGCTGCTCCAAGAAGCGTACCTGAGTGAGGGAAAGGAGAAAGGAGTTATTGTTTCAGTCTGAGCACAAATCAATACCATATTCAACACTTCAAAGGGCGCTGTGCCCAGACTGCAGTTACAGTCAGTAAATGAATAGAGCTGTAGTTTCTGGGCCAAACCAGCATTTAATGTACCAAGAAACAACCAAATGCCAAGAGGCACCATGTGAGCATCATGGGAACCCTGTTGGCCCAGTGTTGTATGGAATGAGTTACTTGTTGCAGGATAGCAGAAGTTTTTTTCCAGGGAAACTGTGACACACATCCTAATTGAAAACTAACAGGAGGGAGTGGGTGAGATCACAAAAGCTATGCCCACCTCCCCATTTTTCCTGTCTGTGTTTTTTTTTTTTTTTTTGGGGGGGGGTTGGTTAGGGGGTTGGGGGCTGTTGTTAAAGGAACATGGAAAAAATGATGATGTAGGTGCTTTTTGTTGGAAACGTTTGCGAAGAGTTGGAAACCACACAAGAACGACTAATAGATCAAGTCTATGAAACAATGAATCAATGTGAAAATGTTTCCACTTATTTTAAGCTGCAAAACTGCACAGTGTTAATGCAATTTAAAAGAAACTGTAGCTATAAGATAAAGAAAAAAAGAGGAAAAGCAGAAACATTTCTAGGTCATTATGTTATAATCAAAACCAGATTATTTCTTGTCGTCTGTACCTCTAGAGGGCTTATGTAATGTGTTTAGTGTTTGCAAGAACATGACACCACCTCTCCTGTTTAAATATTAACACTGTAGAGCAGGTCCTGTAGGTTCAGGTGACAATAGCCTTTTTGTCTGATGGCACAATAGTTCCCAGCTGAAGATGTAAACTAAGTTGTAATGACAATACTATAAATGAATATTGCACAATACCAAGACTATATTAAAAATTATTGGTCTAACAAAGTGTATTTTAAATACAAATATATAAATCCAGAAATTTCTTGGTGTGAACTTTGAACTACACCCCTAAGGCAGTTGCTGCAAAGGTACAGCCATTTCATTCTGACCAGTGACACACCCAATTCCCCTCCCAACCCCACAGTTCTTCTCTGAGGCAAGGAAGTTATTGCAAACATCAAAGTGGGAAGCAGTTACTTTTTGCTAAATTTTATCTCAAAATACATTACACTAAGTGTAAGTCACTTTTTGTCAGAATACACTACACTTAGTATGAATCAGTCACTTTTTGCAAGTTTTTTCCTTAGCGCAAGTTACTGTTAGTGGGAAGCCATCACTTTTTCGGTATTTCCACAGGACAAATTACTCTCTTTTCACTTTTCTTTAAAGATCATATTCATTTCTAACAGTCTTTGTCACTTACTTCAGTCAGTTAGTTTCTTACTAATTATACTCCGTCATGACTGTCTGGTAGTCACAAGAAGGTCAGAAAAGTATATGCTTTCTTTCGCAACATTTTCCTGACCGTGACTCATGCATCCAAAAAGACAGCAAGATACTGAAGTGCTTCAGTCACCTACCTTATCTATAAAGGAAGCGAAGCGGTTGTTGAGGGACTTGATCTGTTCTTTCTCCTGTGTGCGTATGGTCTGGATGTTAGGGTCGATCTCCAGGTTCAGAGGGGCCAGGAGGCTCCTGTTGACTACCACTGCTGTGACGGGTTGCACAGTTCCGCCACCAAATCCCATACCGAGACCCATGCCAGCTCCATAGGCTGAGGAGCTGCTGACATAGCTCCCACCTCCCAAACCACCCCTGCCTCCTCCATAGGAGCTTCGCGCTGTGTAACTCTGTCGGCCCAGGCTGGGGCCTGAGTAAGAGAAACTGCTGAAACTGCGTGGTGCAGCTGCACTGGAGGAGGACTTCAGAGTGTAGGTAGATGTTTTCTTCGTGAATGACATTGTGCCTGTAGATCTTCTGCCCTGAAGTGACTGAGAATAAGAGTGAGAGTAAGAAAGAGAGCACTGCAAGGGGGAAGCGTGTCTGCTGTGCTGGAGAATCCCAAGCAGATGAGGCAGAATAGCCGTCTCTGACCCTCTTAGTATAGTAGCACAGGGATGGGGAGGAGCCAAAGGATAGTTCTGATTGGCTAGTGGTCTTAGGTGTCAAGTACAGAGGAGGTGGGGCTGAAACTCAACACCCCTCTCCTTGCATTCTTCATCTAATCATTACCTGGGTGTTCAGCTGCGTATTTCCTAACCTAGTGTCCCACCCTCTTTACTATCATTTTCTTTTTTTTTTGGCCAAGCACTTAGATTAGTTTCTGTGACAAAAAGTCCTATTGCAGGACAGGAACTTGACATAAACGAGAGGATGAAAGTCATATCAAATGACTTAGCTGTTCAAATATGTCACTCCTTAGAAGAAGAAATGAAACAAAAAACCTGGAGCAAAAATAGAAACAGAGGTATGAAGAAAGACAACTATTGCACTCTTGCTTGTGATCAAGTAAATATAAATGCAATAGAAAATAAAGGACAAGACGCCCCACATCCTCTACCCATTCAGAAATGATGTATATTCTACTGCCCTAGGATATTCAAATTACCACCTCGCCTCAAAATGGCTATAAAACCTTTTGCCTATTCAAATAAGGTATGATGTGTCTTTGAGAGCTTGTGCACAGACAAACAGCTTTGTAGCTCTTGGCACTGTAAATCATGCAACAACAACATATTTGTTCAGCATGACATATGAATGTGTGCCTCTGTTTTGGTATTACCTCCAGCATACAATTTATTACACACTTTTTTACACCTCTTAATAGGACTCCTAAGTGCATAAAAATGTGCATTTTGAATTTATAATGAATTTATGTTTAGCCTGATTCTACATTTACACATATAAGAATCACTCCCCTGGTTCACTTGTACAGTTATGCAAATAAATAGTAATGAAGCAGGCACAGGTTGGAAAAAATACTATGTGAACGATGCACATAATGTAGCAATGTATTATTATTTAAACTAATGCATTACATCCAGGCTTGGGGAGTAACAGAACACATGGAATGGTGCTATGTAATTGGGATACAAAAAAAGGTAACTATATTCCGTTAAAGGTAGAGAAAAAAAGCCCTAATCAGATTACCCATACATTTATTAGTAGCAGGGATTATTTTGCAGGATTACTATTAAATAATGCATAAGGGCTATAAGAAGTAATCAACAAAATCTATAAAAATTGATAATATAAATAATAGCAAATTAATTTAATTATTAGTTGACCTGCATTTTGAAACACACTGCAAACGTGTTACGTCACTTCTTACAAAAATATTAGACTGAAATGGCGGAGCAGAACTTCTCTACAGTATGGAAATTCTCTACAACGTTCTCTCCGGTAAGGAAACAGTACACTACCCTGCTGGCCTCATGACAACTTGTGTTTTAATGTGAGTAATATTATGATTAGTTTGAGGGAATGTGAGGAGAAACGTGATGTTCCTGTTTGAATTGTCCATAACAGCTCTGTTGAGTTTTGTTAGGCAGCAACTAGCCAAGATATTTGATTCAATTAGCTTTCAAAATGGTAACCTAGCCTATTTTTCTAACCCAGTAGCACTGATAAATAATTGTATATTCTTAGCATACAAAATATATGTTTTGTGTGTCAAGTCATCAATGAGTCAAAGAGTCGATTCACTAATCTCAGGCAATGAAATCTAATAGTCGACTGCATATCTTTGGAGTCGGTTCCACACACTGAAAATGATTTGCCTCATGCATACACAGCAAGCAAAATGAGTGTTTCATTGAGCTAAATAGGTCATGGATATTTATTTGATATTTATTTTAAACTTGTCTGTTTGAAATTTTATCAAATCAGGGTTGAAATACAATGAAAAAAGTGTGGTAAGTGATTAAAAAAGTGATAAGCAGTAAAAGATGTACATAATGCTGTGTCCTTGAGTAATCCGAGTGTCTCATTTGGTTTACATGAGCACTTGATAATATTCTCATGCGGTGACAGATTATCTGATAAATGTCACTAATGTAGTAATTAGTGAACTGCTATTTAATTAAGCCAAGTTAAGAAAACATCCCATAGTTGTGCTGACTAAAAAGTATTAGTGCTGCAAATAAACATTTTAGATAAATATCTTTTGTATATAATCAATCCATCTATAGCGCTTTATCCATCTGGGTCGCGGGGAAACTGGAGCCAATCCCAGCATCTTCGGGCGAGAGGCGGGGTACACCCTG
>JAQQZR010000015.1:13493731-13506197 GCA_030068235.1 Notoglanidium macrostoma | reverse complement strand
GTGTGTGTGTGTGTGTGTGTGTGTGTGTGTGTGTGTGTGTGTGTGTGTGTGTGTGTGTGTGTGTGCGGGTGGGTGTGGGTGTATGTGTGTGTCTGCTTCAATCTGTAAACTCACTCCAGACTCTAGAGTAGAGAATGTGAGTTTGTCACACTAGTGAGAAAAAGCAAGTCAAAGAGGAGGTGCAGGTCAATGTGTACAGCGTTATAAACATGTCTCAGTAGCCAGTTTGTCAACCGTTTACAGCTGGACTCTATCTCATAAGCTCATCTGCTGTTTCCAATCCATTCATGACCTCATGTCACAAAGTCTCCTCCTTTTCAACCCTACATTACAAATCCGCTTCTCATGAATCACTTATTTCTATAATAAACCCATAAGCTCAGGTACTGCAGAAGTCCCAATATACTTCACTTTCTGACACACATAACCAAAGTCTGTTCTGGTGCAGTTCACAGTATCACAAACTGGCACAAACCGGTGCAGCTTGCGATCCAGAGGCAAATGATTTTTATTGATTTCATATCTAGATTATTGGTGTTTGCAGAAGGAAGTATACTGTTTGGAAACAGTGGTGTCTCTGTTTCATCTCCACACCTTAAAGGGCAGAGATAACACATTGACTCACTTTCCGGGAGTTTGAGTTAGCTGTAAAGGTAAAACAGGGTGTTGCTGATCAGTTCATGTCAGAGTTCCTGTATGTAGCACTGCAGAAATATCTCAGAGCAGCTAATGAAGGTGGGGCTCCCATACACAAACATTTGAGGCCCACTGTCAACCTTTCACTAAGAAAAAAACCTAAAGATATTCATTGTATTACTGGAAAGGGTCAGTCTTGTTTTGTTAGGAATTAAGAGTTACAAACCAGTCTCTCAAGATGTGCAATGACAATGAGATCTTCTAAATGATTCATAGGGAGAGCTATTTTACTGAATTAGGAACTGTTAAGAAAAACTACAACCACTAACCTCAACCTTAAAGTCCATCAGAAGGTCCAGTCATATTCCTCCCTTTCATAACTTCATAACTTATCTATTAGATTCATTGAGTTAATCTTCATACCATTTTGCACAATCTATCTTGTAAGAATTCTTGTACTGACTTTTGAATCATGAGTCTGTTTTAATAAGCTGAACGTTGTGTTTTCAGCTTGATCTCATCCACCTTTGACCTCTTGACCCCATTCCCCTAAGACAGGAACTGGGCCAATATCCATCCTCACCACAAACAAATTACTGCTTGACCAGTGACCAGATTTCCCTCTCTGGCCAGTGCCATGTCATGCCTATAGCTAATAATCACATCCCTCCTCTCATTAACCTCCTCAGCCCAGTCTGTCTTCTGAATGATTGCATACTATGCGTTTGTGCAGCTGCACCCCGTTTTAGTCATGCAGACAAGAATTTGGAGATGAGAATGAGGTCATGGGCGTAGGTGCACCACTGCACGGTTCAGTCATGCATGACATCATGATCGTGAAATCATTACTACAGATATTTATAATAACATGGCTTCATAGATGTTTATTCACTATATTATATATAAACAATTGTTGGGCTCAAATCACCACTTTTCTTCACCTGGATGATTGAACACCTGCGCAATGTCATTTCTTGTCAAATGGACTGGATAAACAGAGAACTTTCCACAGGGCTCTATGAAGTCCTGCAGTTGCCAATGTTAACAATTGATGCAAGTTTATTCTAGTTCTCTTTATCTGTATTCTGGTTCTTTGTCATAATTTTTTAAGTTACGCTCAGAGTAGGTATTGTTGCATTGTTCATTGTGCTTATTTTACTAATAAACTTTACCGGTAAACTACTCTGCTGTCTGGATTAAAGGTCATCTATGTAGGATTTCGCAGATCTATTAGCAGAAATGAAGTATATATTCCATAATATACTTAGGGAATTCAGTATGTTTTCATGAGTGTATAATTACCTGTAACCATGAATCATTGTGTTTTTGTAAGCTTAGAATGAGCCCTGTATATCTACATAGAGAGCGGGTCCACCTCTACAGAGCCGCCATGTTGTGCTGCTACAGTAGCTCAGAATGGACAAACCTCTAGAGATCGCCTTCTGTATTCCAAGTTTTTACAAGTGGCAGCATGAATACAATAAAGAAGATGAAAGGAAGACAAAGAAGAAGAAAGAAGAGGAATCAGTGTCTGCTGGTAATGGCTAACAAGTTTGAGAACACAAATTCTGAAAAATGGGGGATCATTATTAGCACAGAAAAAGCAAGGGAGTGTGAAAGTAAGTACTTGGACATACGCTACGAGCACCTGAAAGCCACTGCATGTTCTAATACACACTTGGAAAGGGAGGAGTAAGGGAGGGGCATTCAGGTGGTTGAATCCTGCATAGTGTGACACATTCAGCAGTAGTAGGTGGTGTGAAGTTTATCCAGTATGCCAGTTTTAATTTTGTCTACAGCTTTTTATTGGAATAACTGAATGTGACAGAGAAAAAAAGGAACAAAAAATATTGAACATGATTTTGAAACACACTTTGCCTCTGTTATAGTGACCTTTACTCATCTCCTCTCCAGCCTTCCTTCACTGATCAGTCAACAGTCACATTTCTGGTGTGTCATAGAAACAGAAATACTGGCAAAATGTATTGTGTATTATACTTTAAAAGCAAATGAGGCCATTAGTAAATAATCAATTTTAATGACGCTCAGTATTACAACATACTGGCGTCTATATCCTCAAAATAAAATAAAATGCATATGTATGTTTATACACATTTTTATTTTAAACAATACGGTGAGCAAAAATACTGTTTTTCTTTGAGAAACAGTCATCACATGCATATGTTCTGACTGGCGCATACATTGGTCATTCCCAAGTAAAAACCGAATAGTCACAAAATGCCAAACATTCATGTTTAGTAAGTGATCACGAGGTGTGAGGCAGAGCCATGCCAACTGTTTGCTAGCACTGAATGGTAGCACTGTCTGTTTGCTAAGCAGCAAACTTCCAATTCATTTGGTTTGTCTTCTGTTTATACTTGTTCTGCATAATCAATAATAAATGAAGTTTCAAAGGTAACATTAATGTGAAGTTTAGTTGGTTGTGCTGTATGTTCAGTAGGGGACCAAAGAAATTGAGAAGAATAATTAACTTTAAATGACTATAAAAAAAATTAAATAACAACTTATAGCCAGTCTGTTTTTTTAGTATCCAGTTGTTAAAATATTCTCTAATTATTATTTGGGAGGATCAAATTCTACCTTTGAGTTCATTTGCACTGAGCACAAGAATACATAAGTTTATATTTGATGTATTTATACTCACCATCCACTTTATTAGGAAAACCTATACACCTGCATGATAATTCAATTTTATTTGTATAGCGCTTTTAACAACATACATTGTCTACATTCTGAATATAAACTTATGAATCTATAAATTTATCTAGATATATCCCTGATGAGCAAGCCTGTGGCGACGGCAGCAAGGAAAAACTCCCTGAGATGGCAGAAACCTTGAGAAGAACCAGACTCAAAAACAATCCCATCCTCATTTGGGTCACACTGTATAGTGCAATTACAACTAACACACTTTAATACTAGGGTCAAGTTTAGAGTGCAAGACTGTTCGTGGTGATTTGAGTCCTCTGCCATTGTAGCAGAACCACTCATGTCGACAGCAGTCCAGCGGCATCATCGCAGTTCTAGGTGTATGTTGAGGCAGTTCATATGGTGACATTCTCAACAGGAGCAAGTTGTTTCCAAGTGATAACTCCAACCAGGAGTAGGACACCAGGATGGATCAGGCAGGTGCGGAAAGCAGGAGGGGTCAGGAATCTCAGGAGTATCATGGAGTACTCTGGAGTTTATGCAATTATCCAATCAGCCAATCATGTGGCAGTGGCGCAATACATAAAATCATCCGGATACAGGCCAAGAGCTTCAGTTAATGTTCACATCAAATATCAGAATGGGGGGAAAAATGTGATCTCTGTAACTTTAACTGTGGCATGGGTGTTTGTACCAGATGAATGGTTCAGAAACTGCTGATATCCTGGGATTTTCACACACAACAGTTTCTAGAGTTTACACAGAATGGTGTGAAAAAAAACAAATAAAACATTCTGTTTGTGGAGGCTCTGCACGCTGATACACCTTGACCAGACCGGTCTGAGCTGACAAATAACTCAAATAAGCACTCTTTACAACTGTGATGAGCAGAAAAGCATCTCAGAATGCACAAATCCTGAGGTAGGTGGGCCACAAGAGCGGAAAACCACATCAGGTTCCACTCCTGTCAAACAACAACAAAACTGTGAGGCACAGACTCGCCCAAACTGGAGAGAAACCAGGTGATTTTTTTCTAATCTTCTGCTGTTCAGTTTGGGTCTTTGTGCTCATGATAGCTTTCTTCATTCTTGTTCTTGACTGACAGGAGAGGAACCTGTGGGTTTGTGGGTGTGCGTCAGTTTCCCAACGAGGTTGCTTTTTTGCTTTCTTTGATTTTGGTTTTGGTTTGGTTTTAAATAAAACTAAAAGAGCAACAAAAAAATCCTTTTGCTTACTGAGGTTAATGTTAGGGATAGGTCTGGGTGTGGCATAGCATTGTTAAGTGCTTTAATTATTATATAATTATGTTAATAGATGGTCCTCACAAGAATATTAAGATGAACATTTGTGTGTGTGGGTGTGTGACTGTGTGTGGGTGTGTGTGTCCGTCTGAGCTTGTTGAGGCATTCCTTTTTTTTTCAGTCAATATGTCTTAGGATGTCATTTACTCTAAGTCTCTGTAACAGGATCCTGAGTCTGTGAAGCGGAGAATGCACCCAAGCGCTGATGTGTGTGGCGAGTTTCATTTACCTTTAGGTGTGTCCTTGTGGAATTGTCTGTGTGTGTTATCCAGCTGTAATCTTCTTCTGTTGACTGAGCTCTTACAGACAAGTTGTAGCACGCCTGAGATGGACTGAGTGAAATGGGTGTGAATTCACACATGTGCTGAGGTTTACGTTTGTTTTGCTTGGAATGCTTGCATTCATTACATGCATCACATTTCTGAAGCAATAGCCACTAAATCGGGTTTTCATCCTGATGCACATACAGATAGAATTCAAAACTTTTAAATAATTGTCATAAATGACATAATTGTAGCAAGATCATGGACCGAGAGAGAGAGAGAGAGAGTTTACTAAGCTTCTTAGATTCGCCACCATGCTAGTTTTGGAAGTTTGTGGTAAGCAAGTTCAGTATGTCAGTTGTTAAGGCAGCAAAACAGGCATTCTTTCTGGACACTCCTTAAAGTGAAAGTCATCCCAATGAATAATAATAAAGAATGAATGAAGTGGGGGGTTTTTTGTTGTTGAAACTGTTCCTTTCACTTTACAAAAGCACGTAAAAAGTGTATAGTTACATAAATGTATCTCCAAACACTGGAAAAACTAGCCTAGAAACTGCATGGACAGACCTCATGACCAGAATGCTTACATAATGACTTGTACAGTCAATTCATGTAGTAAGCTTTAATCCAGCACATTTTAAATAGAGCACTTTTTTTTGCTGTAATTTGACCTAAATTATTGGTTCTAATGTTAACATAAAACCCCTAACCGTGAATAGAGCAGTGTATCAGGCTTCGGTTTCTTGGAAAAAGTCTGGGGCCGGATTTAAGTTCTGATAGTAGATCTAAAGACAAGTATCCAACAAAACTACAGAGTGTTTCCAAGGACATTAGAAGTTAATTGCAGCCTAGATGATTGCCAACCATTACTGCTTTCACTACTGAAAGTTAGGATTGGGGAGAGGATTTGGGTAGAACCATGTTGTGTAAAATATTTTACCAACATTCAACAGGAAATTTCACTTTAGTCACATTCAACAGAGAATTTCGCTTTCGCCACATGCAACAGAGAATTTCGCTTTCAGCAAAGTTTGAATTTTGCAGAAGTCATGCCACTGTGGAGGGAAACTGGAGCCCACTCTCTAGAACTAATATTTAACTCCTGTGTTTTGCACATTGCCAGCCATCTGTCTCTCTCTCTCTCACACACACACACACGCGAGCGCGCGCGCGTGCACACACACTTTCGCTGTCTTTGATGTAACTCAGGTTTGCATGTGAGGTTGGTGTGTGGGCAGTGGATTGGGCAGAAGTTGAGCTGTATGAAACAGCAGCAGGTATGATGGAAGGAGATAGGAATGCTCAGGGCTTATTGTACTTCAGGGGAAGGGTGGAGGACTGGATAAGGAGAGAAGAGTGTAGGAGTGCCAAAAAAGGCCAAAACATATGATTTATCAGGGAAGATGAGTGAGAAAAATGAGGCTTGAGGAAAAAAGTGGTGTGCAATTCCTCACCTCAGCTCTGTCCACAGAAATTGTTTACCGAGTGGGAGGTTCCTGCAGACCTGTAACCTGTAACCTGAACGCTGAACACTGAACACTTTACTGATACTGTACTCTGCACCCATTAATTACTAGATCACAATCATTAAAGTAACTGCAGTTTTGCAATTTCAGATGTCCTGAATTTATGTCATGAATCCAGTTTCTTGACTGGGATTACTGGGATGGACTGGGAAGGACTCTCATGGCTGCTTGTCTATCAAGAAAACAGGGCAGGAAAAAGAGAGGGCACAGCTGCTCAACTGATGTTCGTTGTTATGCAAAGCCTTTTATATGGTTTTGATTCTCTCTCACTCTCCCGCTCTCTCTCTCTCTCTCTCTCTCCCTCTCTCTCTCATGCAGCCACATTGATCCTGATTGTATAACATTACTGCACAACCCTCTCTACCAAAAACTGTGCAAGTCTACAGAGAGAGAAAAAATCATGAGAATATTTCCCAGGACATATTCCATGATTTTAGGAAATCATGTTTAGTCTGGCGATCATGAGCAACTTTTTCCAAACTAGGCGACAGCTAAATGAAATGACAGGAAATGCATGCCTGCTTTAGTCATCACTGTACACAGGCCCAGTACACAGCCTAATTGTTTGTGATCTTATACGGCTTGATGTTGCCAGTTAAAACTCATTAGTGCTTTGAACTTTTTGTTCATTGTGAATGAGTGATCAGAAATGAAAAGAATGGTCCTCAGAGCAACTTCTCTTTTCATTACCTGCTACCTGTTTGCCCATTTGCATTTACTCCTCTTCTTGCTACTGATGTTCCGCCATGAGCTCATTTATACATCAATCATAATAATATAAATAGTATAAGGGCATTTGTTAGGTTGGCCAAGCATCAAATGAATTATACAGCTGCCAAAGCTGATAGCGTGATTGTTTAACTTCTAGTACATTCAACTTTAACACAGAGCTGCATTATTGATAAGGCCAAACCTGCTGCACCACACCCTTTTTGTACTGTCTATGAACTTTAGCCAGGAACAGAAAGACAATCATCTTCTCTTTTATTCTGCCTGAGTTACTGTACACATATATGAATGATGAGTATGTATGATATGTAGAACTAAAATCCAGTTTAGAGTCTGCCATTTGCTTGCAATTTACTACAGTGTGGACGGATATGCGTGGAGGTCTCTGATTATGTAGCCTTGTGTGGGTTGTGTCTGCAAGAGATTCAGTGCAAACCTGCTTATTAGAGTGTTTTAGCAGTATGCATCAGAGAGCCGGTCTCCAAATTCAATGGATAAGATAAGACATAAAAAGGAGAATGTTAGAGGCTGATGGAGTCAGGCACAAAGAGGAGGTGGGGAACTTCCAGGGATATTTTTCAGCATGCGTTCAGGCCCCTTCCAGTTCACCACAGAGAGTTGCTAAGCAGGGGTGGAAGGTCATTCAATTGTGCAAGACTGCAAAAAAACAAAAAAGTGAAGGAGAATCAGTTAAAGAATGTGAGGGCCAGAGAACAAGAGCATGCCAGAGTGATGAAGGAGAAAGGTGAGGACTGATATCTGATGGTTTTGGAACAGAGAGCAAAACAAAAGGATAAACCCAAAGCCAGACAAAGAGACAAAGAACATATGGAAAGATGAAGTCACAGCAGCATTTCCTCTGCAGTTTGAACACATTGTCGAGATAACAGCTGCCTGAGCTTTACAACCAATGTGGCCTAGCGCCTCGCCTACACGCCCCTCCCTGCCGCTCGGCTGGTTATTTTGGAAGCGAGTTCAAATGATGTTTATTTGTCCAGGTCTGAGGGAAGCTGGACATAATAAAGTGCTGGTTAAAATACACTCACTGATCTACATCTTAAAACCATTTTAATCCTGACAAACATCAGGGAGGGGTGCACGTAACACAGAAAACCGCACTTCATTTTACCAGAGGGCAGCGCTGGACTGGATGAATAGAGATCAAAGGTGAAGGATTGCAAAAAGGAATGATACCTGGAAAGAGCATGAAGAAGTAAGTGATGAATTCCACCTGTAACCACCTACAGACAGACGCCTGCCCCCTGCTGCATTATCAAGGAACTATTTACCCAAAATGCAATCAGCTATGCATGGCAAAAATGCAGAAATAATCTAAAGTGGCTGAAAAGTCTTTGTAAAACTTTATTGTGAATAAAAGTATTGGCATAGTATTTGTATGCGTGTTCCCGTTTAACACTGTGCAGGTGTATGCAGGTGACATTCTGCTCCTTGGCCCATAGCAACAATAGTGCTGCTGATGTTGGGTTGCTAAAAGACTGCTGACCTTCACTTCATGTTTGAAACAGTCATCATCTAGTCATCACTTACTCATTACAGTAGAAATCCAAATAAATAGCTAGAACTGAACTCGAATGAACCGAACCTCTCATTGTGCTCAGATTAGGAAGCAACCTGCCCCTGTTGTCTCGCTGTATTCATCTTTTGTCATGTATTGCTTGAACACAGCATGGACTTCAAACCAAATAAATACAAATAGGAATAAGAATAGGAAATATCTTATTAATCCTGAGAGAAACTCAAGGGTCACAACAGCACAACTCATTCTCAACAAGAATAAAATAAATAAATACAATAAAATAGAAGTTATATAAGTTGTAAGTTATATAATTATGTAAGTAGTATCTAGTGAAAACTGGTAGACTGAGGTAGATAGAAAAAGTTACTATCCATAGTGCAATGACTATATACATTGTAAATAATAAAATATCCTACAAAATAAACAATACGTTGCAAAATAAACCAAGAGAAACATTATTACTATTTTATGGTGTGTACTGTGCAATGGAAAAACATTGATATTGTTGTACATTGTGCATGATGATGATTCATTCATCAGGTATTGTTCATAGTGCACTGATATACATAGTATGTAATGAAATATGCTACCAAAAAAAATTATTTCTATTTTACAGTGTGCAGTGTACAAACAATGTTGTTGTATACAATGATAATTATAACTGTATAGCGCAATTCTTAACCAGGTATCAGTGAGAAGGAGTGAGATTGTTATAGTTGAAAATTATTATTGTCCAGATACTAAACAAAATAAGCACAAAAATGTTTTATTATCACAAATAAAATTCTATTCTGCCAAGGTAAGTATGATTAAGAGCAAGAAGAATACATATAGACAAACAGTACATTTGGAATATATTAGTTTGTGTGTAAGGTAAGAGAGCGCAGAGCTGCTGAATGAGAATGCAATTAGTCTTAATAATGCTATTATACTGATATATTGTAAAAATGTACAATATTAAACAAATTATTGTAGGTTTGTAATTATATTGGCAATTGCTTATATTTTAGGAGAATGTTTAGTTATTTAAAAAAAGGCAGGGATGTCAGATGTGATTGACATCTGACCATCATTCCCATTTGTGGTTCTTCCCCAAATAGTTGCCACAGATTTGGAAGATGTGGCAAAATTTTACTGGATGTCTTTGTATGCCATAGCATTACAGTTTCCCAGCCCAAATCTGTTCCAGCATGACAATGGCCATGTGCACAAAGCAAAGTCCATGAAGACATGTTTTGCTGAGATTGGAGAGGAAGAACTTGGGTGGTTTGCACAGAGGCCTGACCTCAACCCTACTGAACACCTTTGAGATAAACTGGAATTCCTCCTCACTGACATCAACGCCTGACCTCCCTAACGCTCCTGGACTAAACGCAGCTCTGGGCTGAAAGGGAAAATCTAGTGCACAGTAAATTCTATAGTGTTAAATCAACTCTGAGAAAGTTCATTTTAACACTATATTGGTGTTTATTTTGTCCCAATCTTTGCAGTGTGAATTTAACACTTTCAAACGTGTAAAAAATACAACTCAGATGCAGAGTTAAAATAAGTCTATGTTAAAAATTAACTCTGTTTAACACCAGCGTGGTTGCATAACTCTGTAGGAGTCGAATCTCCAATACTTCTCAATCACACAAACTCTCTAACACCATCGATTCCTTTAGTGTGGAACCATATTTTTTACAGTGTCAATTCAACTCTATATTTAACACTTGTGGTTTTGGAAAATCAGCTCTGGGAATTTAGCTGTGTGGAAAGTCTCCCCAGAGGAGTGGCGGTTATTGTAGCAGCAAAAGGGGGCTAAATCTGGAATGGGACATTCGACAATGAATATGGGTGTGATGGTCCTGTGGCCATAAACCTTTGGCCATATCGTATACATTGGGGAAAATATACATATATTGATATATGTATATTGGAAATATTATTTCCAAAAAACCACGTTATTTCCAAAATACAATGAAATGCAAAGAAAAGCCCTTTGAACTTTGGAGCAGACCCTTTAAACAGATTGATCAGCATGAAAATGGTATCTAAGCTAGTTTGTTTGGTGTCGCAAATAGGAAGTCAAAATATTACTCCACTCATACACTGCTATGTGATTCTTATGAAGCTCCTGGTCTAGTTTTCTTTTACAAATTATAAATACTACTGCCTCCTCCTGGAATAAAGAGCTATTTCCTTTCACACTTGATGTACAGTATGTGCATGTCAGCCATTATCAGTAGACATCAGACAACATGGGCTTAGTGTGTCACGCTAGTGTTACAGGTTAATGTTTATTTGAGTCTGGATTCGACTTCTTGATTTGGTTTGGATTACATATTATATTTGTTTTTGCAAACTGGTCTTTAGACTTCTCACCAAATCACAAATCTATAAAGGGAATTCTTTTTATTTTTAATGCATTTAATGTAAGTGTTTTTTTTTTTATCTCCAACTCAAGGAGACGTAGCTCATAAAAGTAAGTTTTTTTTAACCCAAAACATTCTGTGACTAGTATAATTTGACGTCATGATAGTATTTGTAAATATGTTAATAAATCCTTCAGTCCAGTCTGAATTCCTGTTCACATGAGTTAGTTAATCATTGCAGACTTTATGGAGCAACATGAAGATATGGGTCTCTAAGACTGAAAGTGAAATCGTAATATGGCACCTCAGTGGTGTAGCGCAAGTGTTAAATAATCGTACAGTAAGCCGGAAGGTTTGAAGAGTGATACAACATAAGGCATTTCTTAATAATTATTTAACCTGTTTAAATTGCATCATTTACATTACTGAGTTAGGTTGGTGGAAATAGTGTCATAAAGCTGTATGAGACTTAAGTGCGGGTAAACAGATGTCTCAGTAAAATGACCACGGAGTATTTTATTGGGTTTAGAGAGGTGAGTGTGTGCTTTTATCGATTGAAGGAAGCTAAGATAAATCAAAGCTAAGAGAGAAAAAGGAGAAAATTGAAGCCTTATGTGGCAAATGTGTATCAAGAAAGCAAATATAAACAGGAACTGCTTTCTACAGACATGTTTTTTGCCAACACATTCTTGAAAGTTAGCCACATTTCAGACTCAGGCAGGAATATTCTGCTATAGATGTGCTACATGCTATAAATGAATTGTGTTGATTTTTAGAAAAAACAACACTGTGAAGAAGTCTGTGAATAAGGCACATACAAAGACATGCTCTAAAGCAAAGATGCTTTCAAAGATAATTAAACTAAAAGCTTCTTTATTAAAAAATAATACTATAAAGCGCAGTAGACAGTAATAAACCAAATAAAGTCAATATTTGGTTTTCATTAAAAAAAAAAAACATGGGTAGTCTCAGTCAGCAGTAGTTTCTGGTTCTTTTTTTTTGCATGCAAAACCCAGCAGCCTTGATTAAGGATTTATTTATTTATTTATTTTTTGGTATGAAACAGTCTGTAACATAATATGTTGCTTCCTTTCCTGACGGGCAAACAATTTTCTGTAATATTTAACTTTTTGTTTGGAAAGATTCAAGGCTTGTTGTACTGGCTCAATAAAGCAGAAGTCAAAAAAAGAACAAATTTGTACTAATAAAAAATAGGGTGTCTAAAATTTTACACAATACTGTATGTCCCATGAGAGACCCGAGAAAGGCCAGATTCACATGAGTCACCACATGGCTGTATCAGCAGTAGGTTGCTCAAATAAACACAGTGGGATAACTGGGACAAGAAGTGGACACAAACAAATCCATGAAGCAAAGGTGGTGTGTGTGTGTGTGTGTGTGTGTGTGTGTGTGTGTGTGTGTGTGTGTGTGTGTGTGTGTGTGTGTGTGT
>JAQQZR010000015.1:13456782-13486150 GCA_030068235.1 Notoglanidium macrostoma | reverse complement strand
GTGTGTGTGTGTGTGTGTGTGTGTGTGTGTGTGTGTGTGTGTGTGTGTGTGTGTGTGTGTGTGTGTGTGTGTCCCTGTGTATGTGTGTACTTTCAAGCTGCACTAATCGTTTCACTCATTTATTCAACATCACAAGCATAACATATCTTCTTACAGGTGAAGCAGACTTACTTACTGTTTTTCTTTTGCTAATGGTTACATAAAAATTATTACCACCGCATGATCATGTTTAAACCTGAATTTAATTTTACTCAAGGTGTATTCCGCTTTAAGAAACTTGACCAACCATTCATTTCAATTTCATCACACTTCCATTTCTCAACAAATGAATCATCCATCATATTTCACTATAAAAGAAAGGGACGTTTTGTTTTTTTAAACCTTTTTTAAAGATCTGGGTTTTATTTATTTAAATAAGTTTTATTTATAAGTTTTAGAAGTTTTATTCAGTTCCGAATATACTCCAGTAAATGCTATTCAAATGCCTTGAAGATTTGAATAAATTTGTTGAACTCGGTCTGCATGTACTTTTAACATTAAGAGTATTTCAAAAAGCAAGTCTTTGTTTTAAAAAAATCAGACACTTCTCACAAGCTCAAGACATTTTAGCTTGATTAAAGGAAGGAAAAAAGGAGACGGTTGTAAAAACAATAGTACTTGTTAAACGCATTCCATTCTCTGAAAAGCCAGATGGCAGGAATCCTACATGGAAGGATAGGATTGGTCTGAGGGAGGGGCTTGTGGGCGGGACTGCAAAGCCTGGAGTTGCTTATAAAGCTGAAGGTCTCTCTCACTACTGCCCTGTGCATTCATTTGGCTGCCTTCTCTCTGTCCATTCTGCCTTTCTCTCACTCACTCATTCACTCACTCGCACTCTGACCAAAATGAGTGGAAGATATAGCTATTCTGTGCGTTCCTCTGGGCCCCTGGCTCAGATGTCCATCCAGCGCAGCTCTGCAGTGCCTGCTTACCGGGCAGCCAGTACCTATGGTGGAGCGGGTGGCTTTGACACTCGTATCTCCTCAGCCTCCTATGCCGGTGTGCACAGTGGAGTGGGACCCTCCTCCCTGTCCACCTCTTTCCAAGTAAGTGCCTCTGGGGCCACAGGAGAGATCATGGGCAATGAGAAGATGGCCATGCAGAACCTGAATGACCGTCTGGCCTCCTACCTGGATAAAGTTAGGACCTTGGAGAAGGCTAACAGCAAGCTGGAGCTGCAGATCCGTGAGGCTCTGGAGAAGCGAAGCCCTGATGTACGTGACTACAGCCGCTATCAAGCCATCCTGGATGACCTGCGCAAAAAGGTGAGCAACTTTGGAAAAGTTGTACTATTAGTTTCTCAAATGCTGGTCTAATGCTAGTCCCTAAGACCACTCTGGCCTCGATGAAAGACAGTGTATTCACAGCTCTGGCCTTCAGACTCTAGAGCAGTGTTGCACAGGGTCTCTTTGTTCTCCACCACTTTGACCTTTCTTCCACCTAGCAGTACTTTTTCTTTTTTTTTAATTGTAAAATTATATTGAGAAAGGTGATATAAATTCTTGTTCTAATTATTGACTGTGATTAACTATGTCTCTTTGAACATCTCAACAATGCAAATTAGATATAAGTAAAAGAAAACATATATATATATATCTGCCTGAGGACATCCAGGTGTCTTTCCGAGATGATTAGACACGACAATGAAAGCCATGTTTGATTGTCTGAGAACTAAGGGTGGAAAAGAAAAGGAGCAATGCTTTCAAATGCCCTACTAATGGCCTTAATGGGCCCATAATTCTTTCTTAAAGCTGGCATGCTGTTGAAAAAGCATTTCTATCCTGCGTTTATTCAGCACTACATACCAAGAAGTTTCTGTGATTTCCTGCAGACTGAAATTCCAGGAATAGGGAGTAATATGTGGAAAACCTGAATGGAATGGAAAAAACGTTGAGAGACTTTAGACTGAGCTTGGCTAATACAGAATCTACAACTGAGAGACACTGATAGCGAAAGGGTTGTATATTTTAACACATGTCCCAAGCTTTACATTTGACAGAAAGGATTTTTAACAGTGAATAATGGAAAGAGGGAAGTTCTGATAGAGAAAGACAAATATGATTTAAAGCACTGATAAGGCTTTACAACTTTATAAGTTCACACCTCTGCTGTATTTCCAGAAGTACTATAAAGTCAATATAAAGTAATGTTGAGTCAGTCATTTGGTTGCCATTCAGCAGACAAGGCCAGGAAACTTGATCACTTATAAATGAGCTTAAAGTTTGCATTTGTCATGGTCAATCAAGCTGGAATACATCATACTATGTTACTTACAGGGATAAAAAAACATTTTGGATTATTTCAAATGAACAAATAATAATGACAATAAATGTTCCATAAAAGGTTTATAATTATGACAATATCACATAATAATAATAATAATAACAATAACAATAATAGTAATAATAATAATAATAATAATAATAATAATAATAATAATAATAATAATATGCCCTTATAATAAAACATTTAGGAACACAGAAAAGCAAATCCAGTCTGTTTGTGCTGCATACATACATGTAGCCCACACCCCTGTTAGCATTACCCATGAGCCATTGCAACAAACTGACATTAGATCACTGGAATTTGCCATGATTGGTTCCTTCTCATTGCAATGTTAATAGGATATGTTTTGCATACTACCATACAAACCTAACCTCCCAGGCTAGGAAAAGTAGGAAGCCTGAAATAGTCTCCACCCTGCCTCCATCACAAGCATTAGTGTCTCCTTAGCCAGGCTTTGCCAATGATTTAGTTGTTTGTTAATAATTATCCCCTGGCCTCTGGCACCTGCTGTTCCCCTGCTCTTATCTAAGCAAACTAAACCTGCAGAGCAGAGAGGACAACTGCTGCTCTGGCGGATGATCATAGCCAGTAATTTTGGCTTTTACTGTGATGGCGGAAAGTTTACTTGACTGTTCTTCCAAATTCTGTTTATCATGGTGCAATGTTTTGCTAACTCATAAAAGTTTGCTAACTCATATCTTCTGATTGTTTGTAGGTCTTTGATGCTACTGTGGATAATGCCCGACTCGTTCTGCAGATCGACAATGCTCGCCTGGCAGCTGATGATTTCAGAGTGAAGTGTGTACACAAGTTTTTGGCATAGCAAATTATATTTTCTCTAGAGGTCCTTAAACTGTATCCATAGTAAAGGATCATATGACTCCAGAATTGAATTGGCCATTGGAGCAATGCATTGCACTGCAGAGACTGACTGATCTTTGTTAATAGGTTTGAGTCTGAGCTGTCCATCCGGCAGTCAGTGGAGGCTGATATTGTTGGCCTGAGGAAGGTCATTGATGATACCAACGTGGGCCGCATGAACCTGGAGAGTGAGATTGAGGCCCTAAAGGAGGAGCTAATCTACCTCAAGAAGAACCATGACAATGTGAGTAAAGTCTATCATCTCGAAAATACACACTGAAAATCTCATGCACAAAAGTAATGTTGCATCATTTTTTATTTTATTTTTTTTTTTTTTTACCATTTTTGCATCTTTTTTTGTTTTCATAGGAGGTGATGGACCTGAGAAACCAGATTGCTCAGTCAGGAGTACAGGTAGATGTTGATGCTCCTAAGGGACAGGATCTGGCTCAGATCATGGAGGAGATGAGAGCCAAGTATGATAAGATGGCCCAAAAGAACCAGGAGGAGCTCAAAGCCTGGCACGAGTCACAGGTACAATGAAGAAAAAGCTGTGAAATATAGAAGTTTTGAAATGTTCCAATAATTCAGTATGTTAATCCCATTTTTTACTAGTAAAATATTACAGAACATGGTATTTCCAGGTTTCAATTCGTAATCGAAAAACCTTGGCATATTTACAGATCCAGGACGTGCAGGTAGAAGTCACACAGAACACAGAGGCCCTCCAGGGTGCACGAACAGAAGTCAACGACCTCCGCAGACAGATTCAGACACTGGAGATCGAGTTGGAGTCACAAAAGAGTCTGGTGGGTTCCTTTTGAATTTCTCCATGTGGTGATGATTATATGTGATGGATGAACAAATGAGAGTTTTTAGCTTGACCCATAACTGCTCCAATTCTTTACTTAACAATGGCCAAACATTCAAACGTGTTTCTGAGGGTAAACCACAAAAAATAGAATTGGTTGAATAGTGTGGTTTGGTTTAAACTTGGTTTTTGTGCTTGTTGCAGAAAGCGTCACTGGAAGGCTCACTGCGGGAAACAGAGATGCGCTTCAATATGGAAATGGAGAATCTGAATTCCATCATTGTGCAGCTGGAGGCTGAGTTGATGCAGCTGCGCAACAACATCCAGCAGCAAACACAGGAGTACGAAGTTCTTCTCAACATGAAGATGAAGTTGGAGGCTGAGATTGCTACCTACAGAAGACTTCTGGATGGTGAAAACTTCAAGTGAGTTTTCAAGTTTGGTCATTTTACTGTCCACAATTGATTGATTCAAGAGTCTTTGTTCTCAGTTAATAAGAGGTATCTTTCTTAGGCTCGAGGATGCTGTTGATGAACAGAAAAAGGTAAAAGTGATGACCGTCACACAGACACTTGTGGATGGAAAAGTGGTGTCCTCAACCACAGAGACCAAGGAGAGGAAGTTGTAATCAGTCACCAAGCCTTCCCCAGCAACACAACACTAACAACGCATGAGTCTGTACTGACAGCTGTTCACACAGTGAATGGTGTGAAAAAAGTTATTTATTACACCCCTAGTGCCTTAGTTAAATTGGGTCTGTGAATTGATTTGATGGAAAGCATATCTAGTGACAACAGGAATCAAAAGCAATGATAATGGCATACAATATTTGTTGAATATCACAGATATTGTGTACACTGTGTACGTTTCGTGTTTGCATGTTGTGTTGTCTCCACCTGGTCATGTCCAATAAATTCATGTCTCACTGTTACTCATTGTTCGCAGTAAATCTCTAGTGTAATATTTTCAGTGTTGCATGAAAACCTATGAAATAAAAAATATAAAACCCACACTTCAGGGTTAAGCACCAATGTACTGCCATTTGGAATGGAATTGTTAATCTAGTCCCTACAGTTGGTGCAGCTATTTGCATGAATATTTACAAAGCAAAGCCTGACCTGACCTGAACACAGTGTGCAAGGTTGCATGGTATTTTAATGACACAAGGAAGCTTTTTAATTATTTAAACCTCGCATTTGATCAACTGAAACTTTCCACCTACACTTCAGTATACAATTTTTGTATCAATGGACACGCCTACTCATTCATGGGTTTTTCTTTATTTTGATTATTTTCTACATAGTACAACAATACTGAAGCCATCAAAACTATAAAATAACACATATGGGATTAAGTGGTAAACAAAAAAGAGTTAAAAAAAAAATTACTTCATATTTTTAATTCTTCAAAGTAGCCACCATTTACTTTGATGACAGCTTTGCACACTATTGGCATTATTTTAACCAGCTTCATGAAGTAGTCACATAGAATGCTTTTCAATTAACAGCCTTGTTAAAAATTAATTAGTGGAATTTCCTGCCTTCTTAATGTGTTTGAGATCAGTTGTGTCGTGTCGAGGTAGTGTTGGTAAACAGTAAATAGCTCTGTTCAACAACTGTAGTAATCCATGTTATGTTAATAACCACTCAATTAAGTAAAGAGAAGTTTATCATTACTTTATGACATGAAGTGTCTTTTAAGTAATAAAGATAAAGAAAAACTATTGAATTAGAAGGTGTGTCCAAACTTTTAACTGGTACTGTAAAACACTACATCACAGACTTGGATGATTTTGGAAGAAAATCTTAGACACGATAATTTCAAGACGTTTTATAGTCATTCTAAATCAAGTAAAATCAGATATATTGTTTTGCAGCAATACAGACAGCATTTTGTGTTCTTACTAGTAATTTCATTGGCAACTACATATAGAACAAAATTGGAGAACAAGCGGGATCTTGGAATACACCATCATGCAGAACATTTCAAGCTCTTACTATTCTTAAATCTGTGCATATGGTTAGCCCTTTTCGGTTCAGACCACAGGCTGTAAATATGGAGGGTTCAAATCTGCTGAAAGTGAAATGGCCAAACATTGCAAAACACTGATTTTGTGTTTCTTCAAGCATTTTTTTTACGTTGATCTGTATGTCTGTTTGAGATTGATATCTGGTTGAAAGCCAGATTTGCGCTCCTGGCAAAAGCAACCAGGCTTTAGAGTAAAATATCCGGCCTAAAAAAAAAAGTTCACTTAAACACGACACAAAAATCTGACAACCCTGTCTAAACTGTGCAGTCCAGAACCTGTAATCTTGGGGCTGTTCTTTTCTTCATTCACAATCTTCACTTCCTCACTGTGTGTAGAGCCAGTACTTCCTTTTCCCAGTGAATATTTTTGAACTGCTCAATTCTTAAAGGCCTTTTTTTTCTTTTCTTTTTTTTTTTTTTTAACATTATGGCCTTTTTATTATGGTTGTTATAAGAGGGACACAGTGTTTGTGTTTGCTTTGCTTTAAAGATATACAAGGTCAGAATGGAGAAAAGAATAAGCGATCATACTGTAAAAACATTTACACAATACTAAACTGAAGGCCACTGTGGCAGAGCAGTTATAGTAATGCTACAGATTTCAGTCGTATACTAGAACATCACTACCTAAAGCAATGGTGGGCAATCCGAGCCATGGAGGGCCAGTGTGGGTGCAAGTTTTTGGGATGATCTTTGTATCAGCAATTAAATAAGACTTTTCCAATGGCTCTAAGCAGTTTATTACTGACTGATAGAAGGGTCATCCCAACAACCTGCACCCACACTGGCACTCCATGGCTCGGGTTGCCAACCCCGACCTAAAGTGTTTATACAATCCAATATAGATTTTGTGTGCCAAGATGAATCCCATCTTTTTAGTTTGACATTGTTTACATAATAGGCTCCCAAACTATTAACAATCTAATAAATCTAATAATACTCCAGTAAGATAATACTAATAAAATGTTTATGAATTTCATCATTATAAAAGCTTACCTGTAATAGCAAGGGCAAGGTCCCTTCATATAAAATCAGCTTGATGAGTAGTGAATTTCTCCTCCAGCCTTCATAAGATCATCAGTAAAGACATGTCTTTAACATACCCAAAAATGTTAATAGGTTCTTCTTTGCTATTTGGGGTGAAACATGAATCATTTATAGTATGATTTAATTATAGTTAGAATTGATGTTGAACATTTTTATATTAATAATATCTAAAGCTACAGATGTGATTATTGAATCAGGGGGCTAAACATATGCCACCATCAAACGGAACTCGTGAGCTCTTGATTATGACATGGGAAGTCATGTTCAAGAAATGCTTGGCGTTTACGTGATAAGTCTTCTTGAGAACACCTCGGCTAGGCAACTCTGCCAAAAGACTCCTTGTTCTCTTGTTCACTTCTTCCCAAGAAATGTTTAATTAACAATTTAGCAAGCTAACGAGTGGGTAATGTAATGTAGGAATTGCAAAAGCTAATGAAAAATTAGGCTGTTGGGAATATCAAGATTTTCCTTAGACATAAAATCAAAATCCATATGACTAAAATTAGAATATGCTAACTTACCTTGCATAAAAAATGAAAATGTCAGCAAACATGCCACAACTCGTGAACTCAGAGCTTTCAGAAAATTTCCACTTCCTCAATTGTGAATACCACATGTTCATATTTGACTCTTCTCCTGATCACTGTAAACATGATTCCATTTGAAGGCACCAATACTCAATATTGTGATGTTCCCGGGCTGCTCTTGGTTGCTAAGATAATCCTGTATTACAAAGTTACAGTCAGTGCTGTGTCATAGGTGTTGGTTTAGAATGGACTGGAAATTGGTACTCATACACCAGTTCAGACGTCATCACACTGACGGAAGAAGTACCACTACATTGTGACAGACAGAAGCCAACTACCAAACAGAGTGTGCAAGAGTGTGTCAGATTACAATGTCATAATAAGTGGAAAAATGTTTCAAGAGTGATGAAGTTAGGCTTTCCGTTCCATAAAGGTTCAATGATGTATTTCTCTGGGGCCCTGGTATATAAGTTCTGCATACACACAAAATCTCCTTTAAAAATCCATAAAGTGTTTCACACACACTAAGATTTACTACTCTATGGTAGAAATGTATAGATAAATGAACCGTAGTTGTGATTAGATTTGAGGCCTGTGGGAAAATGTAGTGAAACTCATTAGACCTTTTCACTTTTCCACTGCTCCAACGTGTAGGTTTTGTGTGCCTTACACAAGGCTGTGTATCTTTGTGTGTTGGCTGTCCCTATACATCAGAGGCCATAAATTCCACCTTTAAAGATCCTGTTTGTTGCATAGGCATTCAGTTCAGCGGCCATTTTTGTGGCTGTATTATTTTGGTGTTTAGCAACCATTTTGTTAAATATCTATTAAATGTCCTAAGTCAGGAGTCCTGTGACCATTGATTGTCTTTTCCAGGGTAGTTTGTCTCTGCCTTTCGACATGTTTGGCTGTTAATTACACTGAGTAGCATTGTTGCCTTACAGCTCCAGGCTCCTGGCTTCAATCCTGTCCTCATGTTATTGTCTGTGCAAATTTTTGCATGTTATCCCTGTATTTGTGTGAGCTTCCTCTTGGTTTCTCTGGTTTCCTTCCACTGTTCAAAAGTAGGCAGTATTGGCTCTGTTAAATTGCCCCTAGGTGTGAATGATATCTGGCATCAATTCCCCTGCCTTGTGCCCAGTGTTTTGGGAGACCAGGTTTGGCTCTGGATTCACCATGATCCTGACCAGAATAAAGCGGTATTGAAGATGAATGAATGAATGAATGAATATACAATTCGGGCCAGGCTCTTAACCCTTAGGTACTCAGATTTATCTCTGAATTATGCCAAATGAATGGAAGTATGAGAATATGGTTTCTTTGAAGCCCTGATAGGTACGTCATAATACCTTGAATGTCATAACACTAGTGTCTTTAAGTGATGATTGTTATCCCTCTTTTCATAGTCGTCACGCACCATTAAAAGGTTTTCAACCTAATATGACTCACCTGCTATATATACATTGCTATTTAGGCACTTCAAAGATAGATTACTTTTTCATGCAGCGTTTCATGTTCATAGTGTTTTTCCCCTACATAGTACAGTATGTACAATTGCGGTCAGAAGTTTACATACAGTCATTTTGGCCTTATTGCCATGGCAATATTCGGCTTTCCGTAATTTCTTTGAACTGTTCTTTTTCTGGGAAAGAATAACTGTACAATGCACAACTCTCTTTAAAAAAAACAAATTTGTTGCACAAGTTTTCATTTATTTTGGGTTCTCTGCAATTAATAGAGGGTCTAAATTATACATACAGCATCAAAAATATACATACACTCACTTAGATTATTAATTCAGTAGTTGTGAATTAATGGGAGATGTAGCAGCTTTTCCAATGTCTGGATGAAGACCTAAACTGTCACCCTCAGGAAATTGGTTTGTTTGATGAGGAACAACCTAGGAACCACAGGCATGCTATAAACTAGAAGCTGCTGGAACAATGTGTATATTCAAGTGAGTTTTAAATTGCCATGGACTGAGAGGCTGCCATCCAAGTATGAAGCTTCTGCTCCAAACCCGACACCTATGAGCTCGACTAAAGTTTGCAGTTGACCACATGAACAAAGAAAAAGCATTCTGGAAGAAAGTTTTGGAAGAAAGACAAGAGCTGTTTGGCCAAAGATGCAGAGAAACACTGTACCAGCAGTTAAGCATGGTGGTGGTAGCATCATGCTCTGGGGCTGCTTTGCAGCAGTGGAACTGGTGTATTTCGCAAAATGGATGGAATAATGAAGAACCTCAGAATTCTTCAGCATAATTTCAAACCATCAGCTAGATGGTTGAATCATTGACACAATTGGATGTCCATGAGCACTATAAGAAGTGGGATTGGGGTTAATTAATATTTACTAAATTACTAATAACCTATACATAATAAAATGACTATGTGCAGTTTGAAAACAAATTGCATTTTACACATTTTGGTTGAATAACATTAGCTGTGATACATTAAGTAGAATTTAATTATGTTTTTATCCGTGAAGACAAAGATGCAGAAAATTTATAGATTTTACACATTGGGACTTCAACGCTATCGAGAATATGTGGCCTGTGTTTAAAACTCAGTTCTGTGGCATGAAACACACAAATTTAATTGAACTCAATCAATTCTGCCGAGAACTGTGGTCAAAATAATCCAACCAGGATTCTGCCAGGAGCTTAACTGGTCAAGGTGAAACTTGCCCAAGGACATTTAGCCAAAAATTAGGGGTGCTGTATGTATAATTTTGACCCTATGTTGATTTCAGAAAACCAAAATAAATTAAAACTTGTGCACCAATTTTTTTTTTTTTTTAATTAGTCATTCTTCACAATCATTCTTCCATAGCAAAAGAACAGTTCAAAGAAATCACTTAAAGCTCAATATTGCCGTGACATTCATGTCCATGACGAAACTTCTAACTGCTACTGTATACACTGAACTCACAATAAAATTCTGTCTAGATACAGCCCAAAAATGGAGAGTAGTACTTGCTTTAGAAATGTTTTGAAGTAAAACAGTTATATGGTTGTCTCAAAGTATAAGGACAGGGAGCGCAGCAGGTAGGTGCCTCACAGGGCTCAGGGCTCGCACTGTGTATTCTTGCCTTATGTCCAGCATTCTTGGACAGGCTCTTGATCCACCGTGACCCTGAACAGGATGAAGAGCAATTGAATACTCCTTTGTCTGTAGACTTGAACCTGAACCTTGAATGATGTAGGGGAAAGCAGATTCATGTGATGTGTGTGAAATCAGTGTGAGCGAAACACATTGATTTGAGACTTGAGAAGGAGCATCTGGGAGAAAGGTTTTTCCCACAGGTTGGCAAGCTGTTGAGAAGTAGCTTTGTTATTAAAATGAGTGGATCTGAAAGTCTATATTATATTTATGAAACCGACAATGATATCATGTATCCTCACAAACCCTAAAACCTGATGCTTTTCAGGTAGCAACATAAACCCACAAGATTTCCCAGACATGAGAAGACACACTTACAGAATCAGACAGGTGAGTAACACATCTCCTGTAGGCTAATCATATATGCCATGTTAATGATTACTTCTACCTGTGTCCTGTATAAGACTGAAACAGAATATGTCACGTTTTTGTTGTTGTAGTTGTTTTGATGTGGTTTTTTTTTTTTTTCAAAGAAACCTCATATCAAATGTCAAGAGAGAATAATGCAAAAGTGCAACTTTTCAGGTCCTGCTTTCAGCTGCAATGCTACTACAGTACAACTTTTATTTACATTTATGCTGCATTCTGCATTACATTTTTTTATTCAACACATTACCCTTTTCCCTTCTTTTATTTTACTATAAGTTTCAATATTACATTGCATAGAATCAGGGAGATGAACCCAATGAACTGACTCTTGAATAACAGGCAGCTATTGGCAATGTGCAATCATTATGTATAGAAAGTTCCACTGTGGTTTCTTCTGAAAGGAGTGCTTGTGGCAGGCTGTGATGCAGATTTTCCACATAAGGCATCCCTCCTCCTTCACTGCTGCCTGAAAGAGTCCATTTGAAAGAAAAAGTCAGAACACAGCCTGGAACGTTGCAACAGATTTTATATATGGATTATATATTGCAGTTTAAATACACAGGATTGATATACAGTCAAAATATTATATGTTTTTTAAGACAAATTTTTAAGGCAATTTTTGTGCACCATTGAATTTAGTAGTAGCTACATCTTAAATTGCATACTACACGTTATATGTATAAACAGCAATGACACCACATGTGTACTACCACTGTATGGTAGAATGCAGTTTCAATATGACTAACTGGTTCAGCAAAATATCCTGAAGTAGTATCACATAGTACCACATTGGTTTCATCCAGGCTTTCAGTCTCCTGTTTGACTGACAGCTGTTACCTTTCCTTTGCGTCTAAGGTAGGACAAGATGATGTGTAGGGCAGCCAAGATGACGTGCATGTGTCATATTAGACCAGCACTTCATGTTCCAGCACTTGTGTAATATACTATAACAACTCAATCATTCATTAAGCTTCAGTAACTGCTTTATCATGGTCAGGGTCACAGTGGATCCGGAGCTCGTGCTAGTAACTTTGGACAGAAGGAGGGAGAATTCACACTGGACAGGACACCAATCCATTGCAGAACAGCATGCACACACACATTCACAAAATCATTCACACATAGGGGCAATCTTGCATTGCCAAACCATCTACATGTGTGTTTTTGGACAGTGGGAGGAAACCAGAACCCAGAGGAAACCCATGCAAACACAGAGAGAACATACGAAACCCTCGACCCAGTCCCGGCTTACCGAAGCAATATGAATACAACCATGTCTTTACAACTACAGTATACACTGTTCATATTGCTTTAGAGAGTATTGCCATTGCCTTTGAAAATATTTCCCCATTTTCATCTCAATCCATCTGCTATAACTGTCTTATTTGAGTATTATTATGCATATTATGGTTTTTGCCATTTTAATTTTTCTTAATGCCCCAAACAGAATTCACAGGAATTTTAGATCATAAAAGAAGCTCATTTCATCTTCAATGTATGTCTCTCTGGCTCACTTTTCCGACAAGAGAAGTGTAAATCAATTAGAAGCTCCTAGTTGGAACTGGAGGGTGGGAAATCCTGCTCTTTTAACTTGGCCTTGTAGCTCCCTTGCAGCATATTTCAATATCCTCATTTAATTTCTTCATCTGGAACTTATACTGCATCAATCTTGGATTAAGTTCAGCCACCAACAACTAATGGAAAGTTTTTTTCTATGTGGAAATGTGTTACCAAGACTGTTAAAGCAAGAAACATATTATTATTATTATTATTATTATTATTATTATTAATAATAATAATAATAATAATAATAACAATACTTTTTTATAGCTTAACGTAAATCATCCCCAGAAAGTGTAAAAAAAACAAACAATGCAACTAGCCACTAGAGCCTATACTTAATGAGCACTTTATTAGGAACACTTGGCACACCTATTCATTCATAGAGTTATCTAATCAGCCAATCATGTGGCAGCAGTGCTATGCATAAACTCATGCAGGTATGGGCCAGCAGCTTCAGGTACTGTTTAAATCAACTATGGGAATAGGGGAAAAATCTGATCTCCATGATTTTGAGAGTAGCATGATTGGTGGTACCAAACGGGCTAGTTTGAGTATTTCTACAACTGCTGCTCAGCTGGAATTTCAGCACACAACAGTCTCTAGAGTTTGAAAAACAAAAAACATCCTGTGTGTGGAGGGTCTGCAGGCTGAAAAGCCTTGAAAATGAGAGAGATCAGACGAGAATGACAAGAGGGGTTCAAGCTGCCAGTTAGGTTACAGAAACTTAGATAACCACTCTGTACAATTGTGGTAAGCAGAAAAACATCTCAAAAGTTCCTATTACACAGCCTGTTCTAGGAGGGAATGTTTGGCATTTTTCTGCCTCCACCTTCTGTGTAAAAGGTCCGAATTCGGAACTTTGTGATTGGTAGTAACAGAGCCGGGATCAACACCTGTGTGAAAGGGATATGCCAGTATTAGTTTAGTGTTCCTAATAAAGTGCTCAGTGAGTGTATATATGTAGGACAATGTCAGTTATCAACAATTTCATAGTGCTTCTAAATGTTCTTATCCTCCTGCTGATCAAATAACATACTCACAAAGACCACAAATACAATGAAGCATCATGATGGGGGAAAGAAAGTGATTGTGGAAAAGAGAAATGTTCTATTCAACCACTGCACTGTAGTTCAGAAACTACGCACTGTAATGCATGTCTGTTTAGGTCCCTGATGACAATTCTGTTTTTGCAGTAAGCTGTCCTCACTTCCCCTGTAGTATCTCACTGATTTTGTGAACAAACGAGTAACTTCCTTTCTTTTCTAGAAGCTTATCTTAGTCAGATAAGCTAAAAGTAGCAGTAGTCAAGATCACTGCCGGTTAGCCGTTACATTTTCCCCTCTGGCCATGTGTTAGTCATCATGGTGTGGTGTGTGTGGCACATGGCCCCACCATTCTGGCATCTTCCACGTTTAATTTCGGGAAAACCCAGAGGAATGCTAAGCGGGGTTACCATGGTAGCCTGTAATAAAAACTCCTAAATTTGGGCTTCTCCATGGAAACCAGACTTTTGGTTTGACCTGGGAGGATAAGCAAAACCATATGCTATGGCTGGAATAGCTTACTCATTCCTTGCACCAATATAGTCGCTAAATAAGAAAATAAGAAATAAGAAAATACCCTGGATCTGTATTTTCTTTCAGTATTCCTTGTTGTAAAGATTTCTAATGGAAAAACGCAATGCATATATGAAACTATCTCTGCCTTGTTTCATAAACTGAAAGTGAAAAAAAAATTTAATGAGAGCAACGGGTCGGTTTTTGTGCCTTAGGGCTGTAATGTCATATCCTTGATTATGTATGAATAGAGAATTTGCATTAGCCAAATTGAACCAAATAGAACAGAAACAGAATCAACTGAATTTGTTTTTTAAAAAAATACAGTGTAAAAAGAAAAATAATAACTGCATGAATGGGAAAAACAGTCCAACACACATCTCTTGCTGAGACCAATTATAAACTTGAGTGATGTAGCCAGAATTGCTGACAGTGCTGCCATTTTGACCTCTGGTTTTTTTTCCTTTTCTGGTGTTTCTGGGGTAGTTCATGTTTGAAATCTTAATAATAACAATAAATAACATCATCATCCATAGGCCACATCCACATCTGTCTGAATTCTGGCACAGATACTGCTATTCGCCACACTACACACTATTGTGTTGTATCTGTAGTGTGTGTAGTGCCAGTAATCAGCACCCTCTTGTGATCTCTGCTTACACGAGCTCTGAGAGCAACTCAAGTTCTGACTAAAGCTTTGAGTGTCTTGAGTATTCCATCACACTTCAAAGCATTCTCTCTCTCTCTCTCACACACACACACACACACACACACACACACACACACACACTCACACTCTTCTGTGACCTATGCTTCTGGTGTCTTTGTTATGAGATAGCAATGAAGTGGCAAACTTCAACCACCTTAGTCTTTATTAGTCATCATACATTTTCAGAGGCCCCAAAGAAACATCATTAAATATCATTAAGAGAACTTTCAATTAATATAATTTAATGATTCTTTTTTTCAGGTAAATGATTGCTACAAACTCTACTAAAGGTTTCCAAGGAAACATTTAACGCTTGAGTTGAGCTGAGGAATTTTGCAGACACAATGAGGTACTGGCACAAATCTCATGTGTAGAGAATCTCAGGGGCAAAAAAATATATATAATCCAAGACGACAGGGTGGCTGAGTCTTGCCCTGTTTTTAACGTAGCATGGGAGAGTACTAAACTGTTTTGTTTTAATGTCACGAGATAGGGGCATGAAAAATGCCTGGGCAAGAAGTGAAATAGCATCTATCCAGTATCATGTTTGGCCTTTATCTCTATTTTTTATGCTATGATGTATTTTAAGGGCTTTCAGAATCCTTCACAGAATCCTGATTCCTTTGAAGACATTTCTAAATTTGTTGGGCTTATGAAGGATAAATGCAAGACATTACCTATTCTCTCTTTACATAAATAATGACTTAACCACAGCACCACTGTGCCGCCCCTGCATAACACTGTTGCCTCATAGCAAGAAGGTTCCGGGCTCGATCCCCGCGTTGACTGGAGCCTTTCTGTGCGGAGTTTGCATGTTCTCCCCGTGCCAGCATAGGTTTCCTCTGGGTTCTCTGGTTTCCTCCCACAGTCCAAAGACATGCAGATTAGGTCAACTGCCTACTCTAAATTGCCTGTACGTGTCCCCTGTGATTGGTTCTAGCTTCCCTGTGACCCACAATGGATAAGCGGTATAGATAATGAATGACTTACGCATTACTTTATAGGCAAAACATCTGGTTTCAATGTGACATTGTTTTAAGCAGAGGTGTCTTTTTGATATGTTCAAGAAGACAGCGCCAAAGCTCCAGCCAAACCCAGTAAATGAATGCTGTGTGTAAAGGAAGCACTGTTTCTTTCACTGACACAGTTTTGTTGTGTACACTGACAGCTTCACTTCTTGAAGCCAGAGGTGTCTTCTGTGTAAAAAGAGCCCTTCACAATACTTACAGTATTTGAAAACAACCACAAAAAATGCTTTCATGCAGCTTCACAAAGCAGAAAATAAAAGAATTGAGAAAAAAGAAGTTACTCTTCAGAACTTTATAGGGGGAGATTGTCTTTTTCCTCTTTTTTCCCTAACTGGCCTAATAAGAGAATTTCCCTGCTGACCAAAACACACAGTAAGGGTTCAGGGGTCACATTGTAATAATGCCCCTGGATGACCAGCTTTCTGTCTTTCTCATTGGTTGGGCTGAACAGAGACCATGGTTTCTTCAGATCTGACCAAAAAAGGGGATTTTTAGAGCTACTGGGAAGCTATCTCCTCACCATCTGGGGAAATGACTGACATGTTATGCAGCACAAGGAAAGAATTTTTGCAAACATGGTCTGGTATTAACACAAATCCCATAACGACAGAATGCCAAATCTCAAGGGATAATGAGAATGTAAGCCTGGAATAGAGGATAGGAGAGGCTATTTAACATAGAGTTTTATGCAGTATGATGCAATGGCATGAAAAATAAAGGATGGCCATAACTCCCAGTCTGCAAGTTAGATCCTATCATCAATTACCGATGGTAAACATCATTTAAACATGGGTGTACCAAATAACTTCAGTGCAAACATATGAAATGCTTAATCTACCAAGGATACAGACAAGTAGGATGATTGACTTCTTACTTGTTCAGTCCCATTCTCCTCTGTTTTGTCATCATGAAACTTGTGTACATCCTTCATCACTGTGATGAATTATCATGTACAATCTTTTGAGTCACTGATCTTGTCTGAAGATGTATCCGTGTACAGTACAATAATCTAAAAACATTCATTAGATGAGTCAGTTTCAGTTGTCAGCATTTTGGTATTTTTGGATCACCAGTTCTGGGGGAAGCAGCATCTTAACTTTATGAATGAAAGCTGTGTTTTTGTGTAGACACAGATGTTGTCGAAGTGCTTTTGAACAGACACTGAGAGAGTGTCTGGGAGATGTGTAAAAAAGAAAACTCGGTGGGTGACTGACTCCAGTTTACGGACTAATTCCAGTTTAGAGGTCTATTGCATGTATGTACAAGTGATCTTGGTTGTGCATTTACTACTCACTGGATGATATTTTATCCTGGCCAAATCAACACTTCTGATCTTATCTGAGTTATATACGGTAAATCCCAAGATAATGAAAACAAACCTGTTTACACAAGCATGTTTGTATTTATGCCTTTTTACAGATTGTGTGTTCTGGTATACTGAGCATTTGTGATTATATCAGGGGTTCATAATAACCAACGTGCAAAAGAACAGAGTGGAATTTCCTTAGCAGCCTAAATAACAAGGATTGTGCAAGGGGAAGTCTGTGCCAATTGCAACAGGTGAGATGAGTGTGATTGTGAGAGCCTGATGCAGGTCTGGTGTAGCTGCCAGTTTTCATTCCAGCCAAATGAGAGTTACACCCAGTAGACGATTGTAGATCATTTGATTAGACAAGTGTAAACAGGTGAGACTCCTGTTTACTTGGAATGAAAATGTCCAATAAAATTAAAGACGCCTGGCCTGATACAACAGCTATCCAAAAAATATATAGATTTTCTCAAACACTTATGCTGTGCACAAAATGTCTGAATATGAGGTATTAATTGCTTCTACAATCTTCTGATGAACCTTTTTCTTATCCTGACTAACCTGGCTGAACTTGAACCTACCCTGTATCCAGCTCTTCCTTTCTTCTACCAGATCAGTTCTAGGTTGTGTATTTGGGCCCATTGGGACTTGCGTGTAACCCAAGAACATTTAGATGTAATCACATAAACAGGCAAAAGTCATGAACACACCCTGTAAAGTAAATACTGCACTTTGTATAAGTATTCATCCCTTAGATCATTTTGTAGTGTTACAAGCTGGAATTGAAGTGGATTTAACCAAGATTTTTACCATTTGATTTATACAATAGAGTGATGAACTGGCATTGCATCCTGGGTGAATTCTCCTGCTTTGTATCCAGCACTGACTCAGAATCCAGCATGACCCTCAACTTAATGCAGTTACTGAAGATGAATGATGAATGAATGATTTATACAAATCAAACAATATTTTATTGTGACATAAAGGTTAATAGAAAAAACAGAAATGTGTTGGTTGAATACATATTTAGTGTTAACACTTATTATGTCCACCTTTGGCTACAATTACAGCTGCTGGGATATGTCTCTGTCAGCTGTGCACATCTAAATCCTGATATTTTGAACATTCTTCTTGGCAAGATTCCTCAAGTTCTGCCACATTGGATGGAGACCACTGGTGAACAGCAGTTTCCAAGTTTTGCCACAGATTTGGATTGAGCTTTGTGTTTTGTAGCACTGTAGCTTTAGCAGTATGCTTAACACTGTTGTTCTGTTGGACAGTGAACCTCCACCCCAGTCTCACATCTCTTGCAGACTGGAGCAGGTTTTCTTCTAGGGTTGTCCTGAGCTTGACTCTTGCCCTCAACCCTGACCAGTTTGCCAGTTCTTGCTGATGAAAAACCTCCCTATGCTGAAAAACAAGATGCTACCACCACCATTTACTGTGGGGATAAAATTTTCAGGGTGATGAGCAGTATTGGGTTTCCACCAAATTCAGTGCTTTGTACCAAGGCCAATATGTTCAAGTTCATCAGTCCAGAGTACCTTTTCATTACATTGGTGTGCTGAGAGATGGGCTTTAATAGGCATTTTTTCAATAATGGCCTTCTTCTCACTGATGATTTGTAAAAGCTGGCTTTGTGAAGTGCTAGGCTGTGTTTCCTGAGAACAGCTTTTCCCATCTCAGGTGAGGATATCTCCAGCTCCTTCAGGCCTCTTGGTTGCTTCTTTGTTTAATTCCCTCCTTACCTGTCCACTGATGGTTGGTGGATGGCCTCCTGTAGGCAGAATCACAGTTGTGCCATATTCATTTCATTTTTAAATAACGCCAATAATGGAATTAATTGTGCTCCACAGGATGTTCAAAGTTTGGGATATTTTTATAACCAGTTACTGATTGATTCTTTTCTAGAACTTTGTCCAAGACCTGTTTTGATAGAATCCTGGTCTTAACAATATTCTTTTGTTTGCATAGTATCCTCTGTAACAAAATCAATGGCCTTCCAGAAATAGCATTTATATTGTATTTACAGTGAGGTCACATGACATGACACTGTACACTCCAACTAAATATTTGACTTCTGATAGCAACTAGTTGGACCAGAACTAATTGCTTTCTAAGCAATGAGGGTAAATACTTAAGCAATCACAATTTATTCATTCATTCATCTATCTTCAGTAACCACTTTATCCTGGTCAGCATCACGTGGGATCCAGAGCTCATTCTAGAAACACTGCGGATCAAGGCAGGAAAATTAATCCTGAATGGGATGGCAGTCCATTGCAGAACACCATGCACAAACACATTCACAGAGTCATTTACACCAAGGGTCATTTAGAATGGACAATCTGCCTAACCCCAAGTTTTTAGAAAGTGGGAGGAAACCAGACAACCTGGAGGAAACCTATACAAAACTTTGTAAAGACAGTAGCCTGAGCTCAAGATCGAACCCTGGAACCGAGAGCTGAATCCTAACTTGTTTTTGAACTTGCACTTCAATATTATGGGCCATTTAGTGTGGATTCATGACATATAACCACAATTACATGCAAGTTCAATTCATGTTGAAGTTAAAAACTACAAAATGTGGAAAAGTTAAAGGGGTGAATATTTATACAAGGCACTGAGTGGATCAACTGTAACTGAATGCCCTCAGTGGAAGTGGCAATAAATCCATGATCATAAGACTTTAGCTTGTTTCTCATAAGCAAATTTTCTTTGGTCTAGATTAAGGTCACAGAAGCAGTTGTTGTCTGGCCCACATATGGAAGTGAATAAGTTGTACATGAGACAATAAAGGCTGCCTTCCTCACATCATTACCAGAAGTGAGCCAGGTATAGATATGGCTCACATTTGGGCCTCATGTTTATATGGCTCTCATATGACCCACATATGGCTCACACAACAGCAGCCAATGGAACTTCACTATTTTGATTTAGCCTACATTTTGCCCAACTTAAAAAGAGAATTGGGCCACATCTCGCACTTGCTCACACACTCATCACCTGATTGCATTCAACTTTCTAAAAGCTTGCATATTTGAATGTGATATTGTGTGACGCTACCTCTGTGTTTCCCAAACCAGTCCTTATGATCTTCCACATGGTCCATAACTTCCAGCTCCCATTACACCTATACCAAGTGTTCAACAGTCCCAAATGCTTTGTTTAAACACTGTTGTATCTTATATAACACATGCTGACTTAAAAGACACTATGCAAGAAAAAGTTAATTATACTTTTATATTGTCCATGCTATGCCTTTAAATAGAAATGTATGGCATACTGAAATTGATGGACGTTAATAGCCAACCGGGTCACAGGGGCATTTGCAAGAAAAAGTTCTCCTTTTCATAGTTCCTTCTCCAGATCCTGGTCACTGATCATTGCTAGCAACAGCGTCTAAATACGCTGCATTCTGTCTCACGCATGTTGTGTCTAGAGTGCGTTTCAACTCTGGCTTCAATCATTGTTTCCTAGTTTTTCCGCTCCTAATCCAAGTCATGCTTCTGGTGTTTTCCGATATGGACATTATCTTTCCTGTTTTATAGATACTGATATTGAATATTGCATGTTAGGACCTGATCGGTTTGCAGCAGGGTCCCCGGTTTGAGCCCATGTTTGGGTTATATTCTGTTTGGATTTCCTCCCATTTCCCAAAGACATGCCTGTATGTGGGCGGGCTAGGGTGTGTCCCCAGCTCACGCCCAGTATTCACGAGATCCACCATGACCTTGACCAAGATAAAGCAGTTACTAAAAGTGAGTGAGTGAGTATTATTATATGTATATGTATATGTATATGTATATGTATATGTATATACTCAGACATTCTAGGTAAACCAGTCACATAATAGCAATTTATATTACATCAGTATACTACATTATCTAGACTAAACCACCATCATGAATATCACTGGGTAAAACACATTCAGTAGATTTACTCTAGTGTTACTATATTGTATTCATTTAAAAAAAGTACTTCTGTTGTTGCTTGAGTGGATTATCTTACAGAAAGGAACTCCAGCTTATATAAAGGCTTCTTTCTGAACTCATTGGTCACTGCAAATGTTTCTTTTCCTGGTTTTATTCCCACCTTCTGGCCAATGATCCTAGCATAGTCTTAGGATCCACCAGGACCCTGACTAAGCTCAATCTTAATGAAGGAATGTGAGAGCTGGGCACAAATATCTGACCTAGAAACCAATAAACCCTGTGATATTTGTTTTCAGAATTAAAAAGCCATATGGAGACTTAAAAGCACTTTGTGTCCAAATGTTTTCAAGACGAGCTGCTGTTTACTGTGCTCTTCCTGTGTGTTTCAGGACATGAGTCAAAGGTCTGAGAGAACTTCTCTGTCATGGGAGAAAAAAGCTACAGCTTTTCTGACCCGCCTTTCCAAACATTATCTAAAACTCTTCAAAGCTGTTTTATAAGGAGTAGCAAACGTTTCACGTATTACAACATATTTACGCCTGTCCATTTATCTGTACCACTTAGTGTTTGTAGAGTAATGCAGAGAGAAAGCAGAGACAGAGAGAGGGAAATAGAGGTCATTGCTGTAAACTATAAAAACGCCTACGAAAGTGTCCCTCTAGTATAACATTAAACAATGTTACAGGAAAGTGAGGAAAGGTGATAATGAAGCCATAACCTGGTGTAGATTATATCTGCTGATAGGACACACATTTATTCTTCCACTACACACTCTTTAAAAGTAACAGATTACTCAGATATCTAACATGAGAATGCTAAATCACATGAAACTGCAGAAACCACTGGTATCCATTAGACTGGGAAGAATAGCACACAGTTCATATGTGTTCAAGCATACAAGTGTCATGTTTCTTTCCTGATGGAAGTAGGCTCTTCCAGGATGACAATCTCCCGATACACACACACACACACACACACACACACACACACACACACACACACACACACACACACGCATATATATATATCCTTATACATATAAATATATATATATGCGTGTGTGTGTGTATGTGTGTGTGTATATAAATGTATGTTTATTTGTGTGTGCATCCACTTAAGACTAAACACACTGAAAAAAGTCTCAGATTCCCACACAACGTTCCTCTCAGCTTATGGATACAGATAGTGATCACACCAAACTAAGCATAGGTACTTACTTACTTTTGATTTACTTTCGCCCCTCCTGGAGCATAGGCCATCACCGATGGCTCTTCAACACCTCCTGTCCTTTGACACTGTCACCAGCTGGCCCCATCCAAGTCCTGAGAGTTTAACATCTGCATCGAGGCCCCGTCTCCAGGTGTTCTTTGTCCGTCTCCTCTTTCTCTTGCCCTGGGGGTTCCACATCAATAACCGTCTCGTGACATAGGTACACATGTGTGAAAACTTGCCCTCTAACAAAACAATCACACATCTCAAAATAAACACTGGATAGGTGAAAAGCCATCACGTAATTGACTTTATTACAAACTTGAAGCTTATAATAATGTTTACTTTACAATTAACTTTTAAGGTGGTGCAGTGATGGGCAATATTTGATTTGCTTTAAAAAAAAAAAAAGTTGAAAGATGTGCATGTGATGACTACTCAGTGTGCTTCGACTGCTCTGTGTGTATTGTTCAGCCTTCTCTTTCATTTAATCCTCGTGAGCTTTATGAACAGCTGTTGATGTACCACAATTGAAAAGTGCACTGAGAGAGCAGGTGGGGATGCACATGCAGACAGACAAATTTCAGCCCTTGGAGCCAGTGGAATATGGGTAATGGGTTGAATCAGGTGTGCTAAATGAAGTACAAAGCTAAACTCTACCTTTATATGGCCATCCAGGACTAGAATCGGACACCTTTGACTAACTAAAACCATTGATCTATGACCTCTTCTGTTATGACTGTTATAAAATACAGCTGGTAGATGCACAGGCAGGGTGTCATTTAGATAAGCTTTCAGTCATCAAATGCATTTCTCACACATGACCACTCAATTCCCATCATCAGCACTGTCAGCACTCTTAGGCATTTGTACACCCCCCAAAAACAAACACTCTGCTGACTCACCAGTCATGAACCTGGCAACCACAGAACTGCTACACAGGCACTGCTACACATCAGGGGCCATTTTAATGAGAGTTTCTGCAGAGTGTGAAAGGAGTTGCTCAAGTTGTGTGAGACCTGGCAACTTGAGTAACCTTGAGTTTCTTCAATGAAAAGGAGAGATTGAGATGAGTGTACTGTATAAGCAAGAAATAATCTGATCAGGCTGAAGATTTGCCCTCATGTGATCAGTATTTGTGTACCAACAGTGCTTTCACTATACCATGCTCAAACTTGTGAAGTGTTTACTGATTCCAGGCAAGTACATAAAGATGTAGAGTAGAGACAAAAGTTTTTAGCATGGTTGGCAAATTTTCTAAAACAGTTCTATCCATGATTTGAAAAGGAAGTGCAATGAAAACTAGCAAATAAGGCACAAAATCCCCTTTTGTAATTACACTGTGTGGAAAGTGCACATGTGGGCTACTGTTTGGAATGCAAGGGGAGGCTATCTGTTGCCAAAACAAAGAATGAGAAGCTTAGCAGTTTGCGAAGACCTTGGGTTTGGCCCTGAGGAGGGAATGCATGGGAGAGGAGGGGTGAAGGCCTCTTAATGGCTCTTCTGCGCTGATTTGTGGGACTTTTGGAAACCTCCCAGTCTTCCCACGCGTTCTGGCCCTGTCCTGTAGTGGCCTATCAGCCACGCAGAAGCCGTTTCCATGGCTACTTCTTTCAGATTTGGCCAAAAACAGAAGGCCAAAAAAGGGGAAGTGTTAAGGAGTGACTCACCACCTAGTCAGGAAAGGAGCTTGTGATCCTGAGGGAAGAAAAGCAAGCAGAAAACATTTGCTAATTAATACATCTTACACAGTTGTCCTCTGAGTCACACAGTGATTTTAAAAGTGATTAAATTTATTTTGGTAAATTCCTCTTTTTGGATGAGTGATTGGTGTAGCCTAAATGAAGCGTAACCTTAGTACTTTGAATGCAACCAGAGCTCACTGCTGTTCTCCCTTTACACATGAAACCGAAAGAGAGAATGAGAGTTCTCCACTTTTTATGTTACTTTAAAAACATTGTGCTCTTCTCACTCAGTTTCAATAGGAAAAAAAAAGTCAGACAATCTCTGGTCCACGACTGCCCTGAACTGTTTTTCAGCCTGTTTTTAAGTCTGAAAGTTGACACGATTGAACTAATCTGCAACGCCATTCCTATCAAACAGAAGGAGCTGCTGAAAGCTGGAGCTTAGTGATGTCTCTCTCTCGTCAGGAACAAAACTGCCACCCAGTGGCCAGGCAATCTGGGTTGTTTTTTTTTTTTTTTTTGCAAGACTAGCTCACTAGCCTGATAAATTCAACACTCTTCCTGAAAAGAGCATTCACATGAGTTTATTTCAAATGATCAAAAGCTGCAAAAGCTCCAATGAATTCTAACAATAACTCTAGCAATAAACTTTGTCCTAAAAAGCACAGCCAATATCAGGTCACAATCTCAAACTTCTCTCACCCTTTCAGCCTGTGGGTAGTGTCCTCTTCAGTGGAAACTCAGGCCACCAGTTAGGATCCTTTTTGGGATCTTTTTTGTTGCACATACTGTATGTAGAACTGTATGTAGTGCTTTCCCTAGAATGAATATAACAGTACAGGGGCCTTAGTCCTGTTTTAATGTCAGAAACTATATGTAACAAAAGAACACTTATTTGCACGCATGTACTGAAAACAAAACAAAAACGGCATATATAGTATGGTAAGATAGTGGACTAGCTAGACTGATCACATGCTTGCTATTCAAGCGAATTATGTCTTTGGGTGTGTTTTAATGCGTCTTATGAAACCTGAAGCCTGGCATTTGTTTTACTGCAACATTTATCGCATGTCTTTAATACTGAAAAACTGTGGATCTGTGAATTTTATAAGCTATTAAAGGCTAATTATTTGAAGTAGAGGCATTCTAGCATAAAAAACCCCCATCATAATATCAAGGACATGTAAAGCAGTCCTATTATTTTTATATAGTATCCATCCATCCATCCATTATCTATACCGCTTTATCCATCTGGGTCGCGGGGTAAGCTGGAGCCAATCCCAGCAGCTTCGGGCAAGAGGCGGGGTACACCCTGGGCAGGTCGCCAGTCTATATAGTATCTATTATTTTTATTATTTTTTTTTAAACAGCTACAATCTCCTCTTACCAGCCTTTTAGATTAGCATTCAATCAGATGATCCTAGATAAAATCTTTATTAATAAAATTTGCTCGGGACAATCCTATGATTTTTAACCATCATATTTTGATCTCCACCTAAACCTGGGTCCAGATTAATGTCAGTTGACAAGTGGAAATAGTTTTTAAACAATTGGCTTTGAATAGCTCAAGGTCACTACACTAGATCAAGGCTAGTCAGCTCAAGAAAAAAATTAATAGCATTGTAAGTGACTATACACAAAGTGTCAACCCTCTCTAGCCCATCCATCAATGGAAACAGACCATCATGAGATTATTAACCAGATTACTACCATTTGAGTATCACTGCGGTGATAAAAATAATCTACCACCCAAATAATACCTGGTCAGTGTTAGTCTTATGTTCAATTCCTATGAATATATTTAGTAGAGAATGGCTGGCCCACTGTGCATAGCAACAGACAGACTACCATCACTAATAACTAACTTACAAAGTGCACCTGTATGTAAGTGTGCATCATTCAAAAAAATAAATAAATAAATAAATAAATAAAATATACATGAAAGAACCCACCTCATGAATGAATGTATTAGATAGAAGTGAAACTTGAACATGTATTCATCTTCATCACAATATTCCTCATATTGATTGTTTTTTTAAAAAAAAAAAAAACAAACCTGTGCTATTCATCAGTAACTCAACATTTTTCTTCTTTTGACTACTCGCGTATGGAGTCGCCACAGTGGTCATCCATCGTCTGCTCGTCGATTTGGCACAAGTTTTCTGCCAGATGCACTTCCTGACGCAACCCTCCCAATTTAACTTGTGCATCCTGGTGGCTGGGACCATTCACACTCACATTCACACCTATGGGCAATTTAGAGTAGCCAAGTGACCTAATCCATAGGTCTTTGTGCTGTGGGAGGAAACCAGAGTACCCCGAGGAAACCCACAAGGAGAACATGCAGACACCACACTGAAGGCACCCTGGTCGACCCAAGGATTGGATCCGGGAGGCAACAGTGCTAAGCATTGCACCACCATGCCGCCCCATCCATAACTCAGCATTACTATTATGAAAGTTTGAGCCTTATTGCAACAGGGTCTCATCACAGACGTAAAACTATTTGCATACACACAGGAACACACTTACTGAAAGACATAATCAACACCAATTATTACTGCCATTTTAAGTGTTTCATCTCCATAAATCATACCATGTCTCCTATAGCAATCATGGTAAGTAGAAAAGCTGTGCATGTGTGCAAACCACAGAAAACTTATGGTTCTGTTTGTCCCTTTATGTAACTTGTATTTTGATTAGTCAATGTGTCTACACACAATTCTGAATGCCCGGTGCAGCTTGTACGTTACAGCTGATGTGTCAGAGAAACAGGCTGAAATAAATGAACCCCAATGTACATTATTGTCAAGAAGAGATCTAGGCTGTGTGAATCTATAGTCTGGTTTAGAAAGAAATCAGCCCTAGGCTTTACTCCATGCCATTCTGTGTATCTTTACCTGAAACCATTGGTAGTACTAGTGTCATTAGTTACACAATAGTGAAATATAAATGAATTTATGCCATTTATTAATCACAAATAAGCCAACATGATTGCCAAAATGGACCCTTTTAATATTTTCCCCCCTGAAACTAGAGGGAGGCCTTTGATTTTCTTAGCAGCCAGAAGTGTCCATCATGGTTTTCATGGATACCTCACTGGCAACAAGAAATTTCCTGCTCCTGGTGTTACAAAACAAACTTGTTCTTGTACAATTAACAATAAGAATAGTAAAATTTCGACACAACATTTTTGAAGGTGTGCAAATATGAAATGGGTAAAGATCAAATGTGTAAAATATCAAGTATAATGCAGCTTTCGGTTTTAGTGCGCAAAATGGTGGTCACGTCATCCCGCACGTGGTGACGTTTCCATCCGGGGCATGTGACACGCACTCGTTCTCCGTCATGGCGGCTTCAGGTGAGAATTACAAGTGGTCCCGTGCTGGGGCCGGGCTGTTTTACTTGTTTTTTGGGGCAGGATGGCATTATTAAGCTGTGTGCTGCAGTATTGAGGAGTGTAAGGGCGCTTGACAGGAGCCGGTCTGTAGAATCACTAGCTGTTGGAGAGAAAGTGTCGGCTGCGCAGCTGGCGTTAGCGGCTCATTATGGAGGCTCATCTGCAAACTCAGCTCCCTCGCCTGTAACAAACAGCTTGGCGCAGATGTAGATTCTCAGTTTAACATTACTTGTGGTGTTATTTGGCAGATGATGCGTTTGTGGCTGGTCTCTGTATGTGCTATCTTGGCAGCCTGCAGCTCTTGTGGTGGATCTTGCCGTGTTAGGTGTCTTGACAGGACTGTAATGGCAGGAAGCTACTGTGCCTCCGCTGCTCCTGCAGGTCAACCGCTAACTACGGACTGCGAAATGCGTTACGGCTGTAAACACCCGAACTTCATAAAGGCTTGTACACGTTAATTTTAGGCCTACATAAACTTCCCACGTGGCAAACACAGAGGTGTGAAGTGTTCGTGCGCTAAAGCTAAAAACAAACACTGAGCTAGCAAACAAACCCTGAGCTAGCTAGCAAAAACACTTGGCTAGCTAGCAAACAAACACTGTCGCTTACTTCGCCGAGTCGATTATAACGCACATTCAGTTAAAGCGCTCAGCTTTCAGAGGAAACTCTTGCTATCAAGTTTTAGATAATTAAAATTAACATGTAAATCACACCACAGTGCTATACCGTCTAGCAACATGCTACTGGACTTAGTGTTGAGTCTCACATTGAGCTGAAAATCAGCTTCAGCTGACAAAACCCAGGCCGAGCTGGTAGGCCGAACTACTGCTAATGCTACATCTTGTTTTAAAGAAAACAACAACACTTGCGCAGTTAGAAAATCTTATTTATTTATCAGCAAAGACATGTACTAAGAAAGCTGGAAACTAGCGTACTAGCTTGAAACCATGGTTCATGCCTGTGTTGTGGCAGCTGGATTTCTCACCATGGGCTGTACAGTAATGCTTTCCCCGAACAGAGTCAGGATCAGCTCTGAAGCCAAACTTTAGTCCCCTACACTGTACCACGGTGTTGTACACCTTTAAGCTGGGTTTCCTCTGAGCCTCAGTTCTGTGCCTCTGTGTTAAACGTCGTAACTGCTGTAGCACTCCTGAGGCAGCTTATAAAGGGTTTTCTAATCAACAGTCGAACTCAATCAGGTGTCATTAGGAAGGAACGCAGGAAAATGATTTCTTAATGAGAATTTCATAATTAAAACCAGGAAAACATTACACTGTCATGTGATACCAATATTATCTTCATACTCCAAATGCTAACACATTTTTACACTAACACATGATTGTGTAAGATTTGTGAAATTTTGGGAGGCCTAGAGGTTGCAACGCATTTTTAAACAACACTGAAATGAATTAATACAGAAGGCAGCATTAACTTTTTGTAAGGCAAACCTGACAATACACTACACTAAATTAACTATGGTGCAGCCATGCTCACATGTGCATACCTGTCACACCAGTGACTTCATCTTGTGGGAGAAACAGTGTTATTTGATTGGGCAATATAATATAAAAAAACAACAGGTGGACTGCATCTTTTAACACACAACTGTTGTGTGTCCGGGAGCGGGCAGGATTGGGTGAGAGTGTGTGTCCGGGAGCGGGCAGGATTGGGTGAGGGTGTGTGTCCGGGAGCGGGCAGGATTGGGTGAGGGTGTGTGTCCGGGAGCGGGCAGGATTGGGTGAGAGTGTGTGTCCGGGAGCGGGCAGGGTTGGGTGAGAGTGTGTGTCCGGGAGCGGGCAGGGTTGGGTGAGAGTGTGTGTCCGGGAGCGGGCAGGGTTGGGTGAG
>JAQQZR010000015.1:13428632-13447464 GCA_030068235.1 Notoglanidium macrostoma | reverse complement strand
TAGCTTTTTTCATCGATACAAATCCCCCCCCCCCCCCCCTATATTTTGCAATATTCTGGACCCTTTAGCAACTTTATTTTAAAAAAAAAAGTAAGGTCTAGCAGAAGTGAGGTACCTCACTGTGGGACATGCTTCATCACATTTCCCTGGAAGCAATATTCCTTTACAAGAAAAGGTCATGTTTACAGCCATGATGGCAGATGTAACAATGTCATCTATTCAGCCCACTTCTTCCTCACTCTGCAGAAAAGAGGGTGGTCCAGTAAGGAATCTCACGCGTGCTGAAAGAGAACTGGAGTTACATTCATAACCAAGAGTTCAGTATTTCACTACGTCTTATTGTAACTCCTGAATTGCCAGACAGGCTTATATCGAAGGCAGATGCCAAATGCTTGCTGCTGGACAAACATTTTCTACTGAGATGGCCCAGGATTTGGTCAACCCCTGGGTGGATCTAGCACGCAAACCCATGGAAGGCTGCCTCCCTCTGTGGGAATAAGCTGAAGTACGATTCTGTTTTGTTACCACTTTACCCAAGTGACAAAAACAGCTGATGAAGTTCCTGATTCCTGCTGTCATGTCAACCATCAACCCCTCCTTTTCTTTGGAGATGACGAAGGCGGAATGGAAAGTGTCTAATTGAATCAGGTGATGCTTTATCAATATATAGATAACCTAGGTTGTGGTAAGTGCAGGATTAAATTTCATTAAGACAAACGTCACCCTGCAGAAATTACAGGATTGGTCAACTGACAGAGCAGGGATGTGGCTAACACACTTTGCTGACTCCATTTTTAGAGAAATAACCTTGGGATCTACTTGATCCAGAGGTGCAACGAGGGGATGAGAAGATATTTAGCAGCTTATAGTTAAATCCCATGGATCATTTAAGGGATTGACATGTTGACCCACTGACATGCTCCCAATACCTACAAGGCCAAAATGCCATTCAGGAATACTTTAATTGTTGAAAATGCTTTGTGTCATGAATACTTTCCTGGTCAGGATTTCTGCTGTTGCTGCTTCTGTACATTTTAAAAATACCCACAGACTCAGTGGAAGACTAGTCAGGAGCACCAAATATTTGTGGGATAGGTAGGGATATGAAAGTATGTTACCTTTAGGTTGGCGCATCATAGATGGAGTTTGACGTGGTACACAAACCATATCAAAGCTGAAAGCGTCAAAATCTTGCACTTTCTGAAGTATCTGTTCAGTGTGCACAGATTTAATATCTGTGATCTGTGGACCAAACAACCTTTAGGCCATGTTGGCTCTCCTCAGGAAATATTGCTCTTATTGCTCATTTGTTCTTGCCAAACCCAGTGCTTGAATCCCAAATTATTGTTACGCACTATTGCAGCAGTGAACTTTCTCTGTTAGTGAGCATTTCAGCCGGACTGCTGTCTTCTTGTGACTGCACTGAGATGCATCCTGTAATGTTATTTGGAAGTGTGTGTGTGTGTGTGTGTGTGTGTGTGTGTGCGTGCGCATGCACTTTGTACTTGTTTTAAAAAACATTTCAGGTTTTGGTTGCGGACCCAGCCCTGAACAAATACCCTGAAACGTTTTTATTGAAGAGCACTGCTATGTTCTTACCAAATTCAGTTAGGGCTCTAACTAACTTTGTGCATGTCATTTCTCCTCCTCTTCATGGGGTCATGTTCTGTGGGCACCAACATGTGATTCAGGCATGTACACGAGCTCGATATTGGAGTTCCACAAACTCGCATCTTTCCTGGTTGAGGAAGGATTTTTCTCTTGACCTGCCTTTTTTTTTTTTATTTTATATTGTCGGAGCACAGCATTATGTGGTAGCTAGCAGTGTAATGCTACTTTTTGGAACCAGGCGAAAGCAGATAATATTCTCTGTGAGAGAGGAGGTGGTGCCAAGGCAGGCAACATGTGGTGACAGGTAGTTAGTAGTTGGCTCACCTTAGGTACAATTCAGCTACACATGTGTCTTGCACTTGAGGGCTGAGACAGGCTTTTGAAAGCAAAGACGTCTTGGAGTGAATAGTTGACTTTGCTCTACCTCTGTGATGCATGCGTCATGCGTCAAATCCGGAGAGAATGAGGGAGCGTGTCCCATAGTGACGTACTGAAAACGCATGAAAGCGTATAAATGTTACACACAAGACATTAAAAACCAGAATGTCTCCTGTTTTTACAGTATGTATAGGATGCATAGGTTTGACTAGACAGTGCAGGTATGTATCACAATATGTACAGAGAAATGAGACGTTACCACAAGTTGAAGAGAAATTCACTGAATATTACCTGCCATGTATTACTGCGTTCCATAATATTAGTGCGAAGACATTTGGTGCAACCTTCTATGGATAAATGCTTTAACTGTCTGTACGTGCAAACTGTCCTTGCAGATGAGAACAGGGGAGACGGTTCACGTCGGGGCCGCGGGGGGGCTTCAGCTCCGGCAGCAGGAAGAGACCGGCGCAAGGAAACAGACAGGTTAGCCTCTACTGAGTAGAATTTTGGCTGTCGGACAAGCAGAACTATTTAGAGTCCATTTGCAGCTACCCTTACATCTCAAATGAATACTTACAATATTGTTCCCTTGAGGCTTTACAGTCCCATGTCTTGTAATTTTATATCCACATTACCAGCACTATTTAATTGTTCTGCATCATGTGCTGCATCTAAGCGCTAGTTTTTATAACTTTAAAAAAAAAAAGGAAAAGAGTCTCTGGGGAACTTTGGGCTCTCTCCAAAATGGTTCATCCCTGACATGCAGTTCATTGAACCAGCCACCCTTCAGAATGTCAAGTAAAACCCTCAAGAAGAGAGTTAGAAGCTTTTAGCCATCAGACTAAGTGTGGCTTTACATGCTTGCCAGAGACTGCTGTTTCAGTCTGTTCTACGTTGCTTGTAGAAAGGACGTCAGACGAGAGCGAGATCTCAGACCAGCACCAGGGCCAAAGAAATATGAGGAATCTCCCAGTCCTGTGAGTGACCGAGCTCTAAGGCACTTTCTCTGGGTGTGACCTCCTGTCCCATGACCTTATATATTTTTGCCTCTGGGTGTGCCTGTGTCTTTGTCCTAATGTTCTGAAATAGATAGTTGCTGTGTGATTACAGTTTGTGTTCATTCTGTTTATACAGTTATTAATTCAAATTATTTGCTTTTGCGGGCGAATTCTTGCAACAATAAAAAAGGGTAGAGGGTGTGCTTTGCTTTATATATGAGATTTGGGGCAAATATCACTAATTCATGGAGTGAAATATGGGTGAATCTATTCTCTTGAACATTATTAAGACTAATGAGCTTGAAGTCTTCATGTCTCATGAATCTACCACTTCGTGTCAGCTGTGGGTTAGAAGCTGATTAGTGCTGTTAATAGTTGGGCTTTCAAAACAAAACCCCATGATCTGTGAAAAAATGTTTCCATTCCACAAAAGCATACCACATACTGTTTATCAATTCAAATGATTATACTCACTGGCCACTATTAGGAAAACCATACTAATACTGGCTAGGGCCTCCCTTTGCTCTCTGAATAGCCTCAGTCCTTTGTGGCATGGATTCCCATAGGTTTTGGACACATTCCTTTGAGATTCTAACTCATGTTGGCATGAAAATCACATAATTGCTGCAGATTTGTGAGCTGCATGTTCTGTCTCTGCATCTGTGGTTCTACCACATCTCAACAGTGCGGTATCGGATTCATCCATGAAGGGATTCACGTGGTGAGCAGCAATAATCGGTTAGATAAATGTTGTGGAATTGAAGAAAGGCTGAGTAATATTAAGGCTTCTGATTTGCAGCATGAAAATATTCCCCACACCATTAACCACCACCAACACTGCAGTGATGCTGGTCATGCTCATGATATGAAATTATGACTCCACCATCTACGTGTCGCTGCAGAAATGAAGATTGATCAGAGTGGATGATGTTTTTCTAATCTGATTGTTCTTTTTCTGGGAGTCTGTACCCACTGTGGCCTCAGATTCCACACAGGAGTGGAACCGGATGTGGTCTTCAGCTGTAGCTCATCCGCCTCAAGGTTCAACATGTTGTGCATTCTGAGGTGCTTTTCTGCTCACCATGGTTGTAAAGAGTGACTGAGTTATTGCAGCCTTCCTGTAACCTCAAACCAGTGTTGCAACTCTCCTCTGATCTTCCTCATCAACAGTGCATTTCTGCCTGCAGAACTGCTACTCATTGGATGTTTTTCAGGTTGTGGTTTTTTTTTTGCCAACTGTGTGTAAATGCTGGAGACTGTTGTGCCTGAAAATCCCATGATATCCCAAGTTTCTTAAGTATGCAAACGAGCTCATCTGGCACTAACAACCATGACAGTCTGAGGAATGAGAATTTTTTTCCTTCTGCTGGTATAGAAATTAATTGATGCTCTTGACCTCTATCGGTATGATTTTATGCATTGCACCAAGGCCTTTTCTTTACATTTGTATTCCCTAAGCATCAACTATGACAATCATATTCTTTAATATTCATGAATGAACTGAACTGAACAAGAACTGTATGCACAAGGAATCGACTCTCTAAAATTAGGGAAAAAGTAAATACATAAATACACGTGTAAATATAATTAATTTAATTATATCACTTAACGTCATAAAATAAATACAACTATAAATTACAATTCACTTTAACACTAAAATGCTTATTTTTTAAGCAAACTTTAGTTAACGTAATTTAGATGTGACTGGCAGAAATATATTTAAGTTGAATTTAGCTTAAAACTATGTGCAGTACGTGGTACTGCTAACACTGAAGATGTTCACTGAAGTTCATTCAATATCAAAATATATTTACTGATAGAGACGAAGTGCTGCAAAACACTTACGTGAGTCGCTCTGGATAAGGGCGTCTGCCAAATGCCGTAATATGTAAATGTAAGATGCACCAATATACTTTCTAACAGCGCCCGAAAAATGACTATGCCATCATGACAACTCCCAGAATTCCATGCCATGATCAAACACCTGCATTAAACTCCATTTCCAACAACAGACTACAAACTCTACCATGTGATCAGTCACGTGACCCACTTCCAAGACAAGGAAACCTGGCAGCTCTCTGGTGCTAATTGCATGACAGCTGTATTTCATCTCATAAGTGTATATCTAGATTGTGTGTCTCAGTCTATGGGAATAAGTGAACTTCCTAAATCTCTCTTTAAAGCATTTAATAATATCCTTGCACTTTGACAATACACTCTTTCCCAACAAGGCAGAAGAGAGCTTTGGGTGCTGTGAATTGCCTAGAACCATCCAACTTGAAAATGTTTAAATGTACACTCACCGAGGCAGAGGAGATGAAGCTTTGGAGGAGAAAAAGATTCGACTATAGTCGCATGCTGCCGCATGGATAGCTCCATATGGTGCACACGTGAAGGAGATGAAGAAAGTGAAATATGGCTGTATAATGGTGGGATGTGTTGCACACAGCACATGATCCGTCACACGTGGTATACATGTACATGACACAAGACCGCTTATCACTGAGCGGTGAAATAGAACTTCCAACTTCACCCCCAGTTCTGTCACAGCTTAATTAGGCATATTAAAGGTAATGCTGATTAGGTGCACGACTGATGGCATGAATTCCATACTGCGTTAGGACTGAAAGATTGTGTGGATAAGCAGAAATGATTTAAATATTGAAGATGGATAGAAATGTAGAAAAACTAAGTGAGGCATTAAGTTTAAGGCATTACACTTCAGTTGTCCAATCCAATCGCTTTATTTTCTTTCATATTCATGGTGTTTTTTGAAGCTTTGCTGAGCCCTATTTGCCCATTTCACATAAGATTACGCCCTTGTTGTATAGGGATCTGCCACAATGTGTGTGCAAATTCAAATTACTGATTACAAAGTACTCAAAGGTATGTGAAATGTAACTGAAGTGCAAATAATGCCTGCATCCAAATCCAAATGTCTGCATTAACATACCTGTTTTGGAGAAGCTGTTTTTCCTTCTTTACTGTCAGACGATCTTAAAGGGGCCAACCCGCCCGTCACAGAATCCAATGCGTTTTTGAAAACACATGAGCGCTGCCTGCTAGCTCTGTGTGCAGCAAAACTTCTGGAAATTTACTGATGGTGATCCCGTTAAATGGAAGTTTTGAACAAAATGTGCCTTATCGGTTCTTTCCCGCGCAGCCGCCCACAACATAGCCGAGGCCAGATCGGATCCATTACGTTCAGAATGACCATGTGAAAACAAAATGGATCGGTTGAAATTATTTAAAATATAGCTCCCTTGACAAAATGCCTTCAATTTCATGTTTCAGTTTAAGATCTGTGGCTTGTGAGGTAACTGAATTGTTTTCTGATTGTTTTTGGAATCGGTAGCATTGAAAATGGTGACTTGGCGCAGAGGATTCTGGGAAGGGTGCACCAGCCACTTTAAGCTGTCAGTCCATTTTTGCTATTCTCATATCTGTAAACAGGATTTATTTCAACTGTTTTAATTTGGCCAACGTACCCACCTGCGGAAGACTTTACTATTCTCTAGCTTTTATCAGCATTTTGTTACACCTTATCTTCTTTCTCTTTTGGCAGAAATTCAGCTCAGCCAGTAAATATGCAGCCTTACTAATGGATGGCGAGCAGGGAGACGACGCTGAGGAGAATGGAGAATGAGAGATTTGCTGCAGGAAAGTCGGTGAAAAATGAAATATGAATTAATCCTCCAGCTTTTTCCATGCAGCAGTGAAGGACCCAGCTCTGCTCCCTTGAAGCAAAACCTGGAGAAGAAGTCAAATTACATGGCAATCTATTATAACCACCTTCTTCAGGACTGAGCGGAAGCTAGTGGGGAAAAATACCAGACTCATTTTAAAATAAGAGGATATATGGGAAGTTGGCTAAGATAATTATAACTAATAAAAAAAAAAAAAAAGTGAGGTTTTAAATGAGAGAATGTGATCCCATTGTTGCGGCTGCTCTAGTATACATCACACGTTTCTAGCACTAGTTTATAAAAGCGGGGAATGACACAAGGTAGGTTCATACCAAAGGCGAGTGTTGTTGCTTTTCAGGGTTTACGCTTTTTTTCCTCCTTACTGATAGGACAAGCTGAATGCTGTGCTTCTAGAGACATTGGGACTTGCATGATCTGTTCAGCAGCATTTTATCTTGCAAAATCGTGTCTTAAAGCATATTATATGGGACTTATTTTGAGGATGACCTACTAACTGGGAGGCAGAAAGCAAACCATTTCAACACCACATATCAGATTAGCAACTTCCATTATTGCATTTCTTTTCCCCCCACCCAAAGGTTGACTAAGGTTATTTTATCCCACAGACTCATTCTCATGGACAAGTTTATTGAGCTACCTCTGTGGCCGGCTGTGCCCTCGGAACAAATCTTTTCTATCAAAAAGGATTAACAGCTTGTTAGTCATATACAAAATTTTGCCCCTTAATCATGTCCTTTTAAACATTGGTGACAAATTGCTTTTTGAATCAACCAGTGCAGTTTGAGTGCATTCTGAATAAAGGTTTTAATAAAATGGTGATTATTATGCAGTCTATAGTTTTGTACTTTACATTTTTGCCACGGTGAAGCTTTCTAGGAAAAGCAAAGGAGTACTTTTATTATGGAGTATGTCTGCACGGTATTAATCAAAATCTACAGATGAAAATATGATTAAATACCACCATCTAGATAATATAAATGTGAAGTTATGTTCAAACATTCAGGCGAATCTCATGAATTTTCTTTTTGAATTATAAACCACAGAAGCTTGATTTCTATTAACCTGCTTAATGCTCAATTTGAAATTGTGAACTAAAAAAAAGAGTAATGGAAACACTTGAATAAAAAAAAAAACCTGAAACATTGCAAAAAAAAAATGTATACACTTCCATGAGGTGGTTTTGAGGTGATATGACAAAGCACTATTTCACAAATTGAAAATGGAAACACATTTTCAAGTCACGACATAACATGAGCAAATGGAAACACTAAAAAGAGTGGTCTGTAAGAGCTATTGTGATCAAAGAGAACCCAGCTTTAATCACACAACATCACTCAGTGGAAACTCGGAGCATCCATAGTTGTTTTGTCAAATTTTTTTCAAATATTGCTTCTGTTTTGAGCAAAACTGCAAATGAAATCCAGCTATAGAGTAAATCTCCACTTGGGTCGACTCGGGAAATGATCACATGCCTATAGCCCGTCTAAACTATTGAGTAAACTGATCTTCCATGAAGCAGAAAGAAAAGAAAGAAGTCAGGGGTCTGTTTCTTCCTGTTAAGACGGGACGTTTTGAGTTTTTCTACAGGAGGTGGAGGAGACAGACAATCAAAAGGTCATGCACTTTATTCTTCCTGAAAGCCACATCACTATTAAAGAGCCTTGTGTCTGCTGCTCTGCTGCTTTGCTTTGAGGTCAAAGTATACTTGTGGTTCATTCCCAGTGGCACTTGCCAGTGTGGTTCAAAGGAACATGATCTGTGGTAATGCAAGGCAACATTAGCATCAACGTCCATGTGTAAAACACTCATGCGTATTTCCTTGATGCAGGGCTGAGTGCAGATTCCGTGCCATTTGTAACCTCTGATTCCCATGAAAATAAGCAAAGCTCGACGTCCCTTTCCATGGGAATGTAGAGTTTCTGCAATCAGCGTGTTGTTTGGATATTTTTAGAGAGGCCAAGTTCAACCCAAATGGATTCAAGGAATTTATAGTTTATCCTCAGGGCATGAAAAGCCATATCCTAAAATAAAACTGCTGGTTTTCAAAATGTATCATGATGATTAAGTTAAATTTATTCTGCCTGATTAAAATGATTCTTCCAAGAGCAGTGCGGTTATAAAAGTTGTCACATTTGAGATTCTTGCCACGAAGCATCCCTTTGCAACCTCTTCATCTGTGTCCCTTGAACCGCAGCTGAAGAATGCGCCCTTAACCCCAGGCTATAAGGTCTCATAAATAAATGTCCAGGCACTGGAGCCTAAATACCACTGTTAGAACAGCAGCCTATGACAGAAAGCAGACTGGGCCATGGAGGCAGCAGGGAGAACAGGCGCCCAGTGTTCTCAGCCTGGACATCTGCTTGTGTGTTGTCCATCACTGTGTGACCCTGACATTTTCTCAGCATCTTCCTGCTGCTCACTCCCACATCCATCTATTCTGAGACCTGGACCCAAGAGTGCATAACTATATAGGACCAATCCAGAAAGGGTTGTTTTTTTTTTCTTCTTCTGCGATTACTTTGGATGAAGATCCAGGCTCCAGCGAGCCTTTGATTATGAGCCCAGTCACATGGTTTGTTATTTTACTCTGTAAGCAACATTATCAGTTGGACACAGAATGTTTCTGGTAGCATTCATTCCTTTGTCCTGCTGAGATCTTCTCTAAGGTTTTGGCAGTTACTACCACTACCAATAGAGTTAATGATACATAGATGTCTTTTTGACTTCTGTTTTCAGTTTTTCTACAGTGGCTATTGATTGCTTTTGTTCTTTTCCTTCCTGATACATGCAGTTAATTTCCCTGAAATGTAAGGCCATGTTTTTCCCCAAATCACCACATTAGATCCCTCCTTACGGAGAATACTGTTAAATAAGGAAATCCAACTGACTCTAAACAGATTACTTTGTTTATACACTATATTGCTAAAAGTATTCACTCACCAATCAAAATAATAAATTCAGTTGTTCCAATCTCTTCCATGGGCACTGGTGTATAAGTTCAAGCACCTCTTCTACAAACATTTGTGAAATAATGGGTTGTTCACAGGAGCTCAGTGAATTCCAGCATGATACCATGATAGGATGCCATCTGTGCAACGGGTCCAGTCGTGAAATTTCATATAGCCTTAAGATTAGCTCAAGAACAGTGCATAGAGAGCTTCATGGAATGGGTTTTCATGGCTGAGCAGCTGCATCCAAGCCATACATCACCAAGTGCAATGCAAAGCGTCGAATGCAGTGATGTAAAGCACTGGACTCTAGAGCAGTGGAGACACGTTCTCTGGAGTGATGAATCACGCTTCTCCATCTGGCATTTGGATCCACAAATCTGGGTTTGGCGGTTGCTAGGACAACGGTACTTGTCTGATTGCATTGTGCCAAGTTTAGTTATTTGTTTCATTCAAAGTTACAGACTGTTTTGATGGCTTTTTTTTTTGTTTGACAGATTCTGACAATTGTTTTGTAGAATTGCCAAAGCTGGAAGAAAGGTGTACAACAATGACCGAATCACCCGCAACAAGAGATGTTTAAAAAGGTATCTAGAGCACTTCATCTCCGCGACAGTGTGACACACGACCCCATACTGTGTGGCAGACAGAGGCATAAATCACTTTGAGTGACACCCCAGTAAGGGAGGGGTACGGGCCATAAATCACAGGGGTCATCAATCACTTTGATTGACCGTTTGCCAGAAAGTGTAGGATATATACTACTTGTGGGCCGACGTCACATTAAACCCTATGGATTAAAAATGGGATGTCACTTAAGTTCATATACGTGTAAAGCAAAGTGAGCGAATACTTTTGGCAATATAGTGTATGTCTTCCTTTTTTTCATATCCTAAACTAGCCTAGTGAAATTCTTTGAGGACACAAATACCTCTTCATATAACATCAGATTGTATGGCTTTCAATCTGGTTCCCCTTTATCCATTGGAGGAACATTGAGGTGACATGGATCACTGCAAATATGACTAATTTTGGGCCTACTGTGACCACTAAACTTTATCTCTGTATTTAGTGCTCTGAGCTGTTAAATGCTTAAAATGTAAATGTATAATGTCTTGTGTCACATTTATATAATTCTCTGAACTCATGTCCTCTTGTTCAGGGTGTTTTAAAACATTTTGTCACATTTTTTTCCCTGAATTATGTAATACTCCTTGGAGTCTGGTGGCATTTTAGCCCTTCCTGATGGTGAAATATACAGGCCAAGTTTGTGTGTTTTTGCACACACCCTAGATGTGGGCACAATTCTTTTGTCCTTGCATAAGATTATACTTCTATATTCGGATCTAACCAAACCCTGGACAATTCCAGAGTACATTACGTACTAAGTGACCACTGCTTTAGGTGGAGACTGTGTGGTCAGTTCTATAATGGCATTGTGTAGGGGCATTTAGATTATAATGTAGTATAAAAAAAGCAGGTGGGAGGACATGTCTTATACTTTTGTTTCTATGTAATCATTTTATATGACTTTAACCTTATTGATGTACATGGCTTTCTAGCACTGTTTCATTGCTCCTCTCTTTACTGATCTTATTAAGGACTTCTGCATAATTTTTTTACTGTTCCATGATTGATGCCCCAGAGTGAGCAGGCTGCTGTTAATTTGAATTAAATATACTACAGCCATAAACATGGCACGATGGTGTGCTTAAGCCAAATACAGATGCACTACAAATAATGAAAACCAATGAACTGGGAGACTATACGAAATGACTCTAAACCTATTGCTAACATGGATTTAATTGAGTATAGATAATAATAATAATAATAATAATAATAATAATAATAAATGGAAGTCAAAAAGAATAGCTCAGATGAACTGCTATAATATTCTGACATTTAGCAACAGTTTTTGGCATATTTTAAAGGATATAGGGTGTGGTTATAGGTTGTGCAGGAAGGATATACTTTATGGCCAATAGCCATAAAATGATTGCCATGTTCAGTGAGCTCAGATTTGCTCAGTATAATACAGAAAGTGCATATAGTCAGAAAGTATGGCATTTAGCTAATAATAATAAAGTAGTGTTCACATTGACTTGTGATTTGGTGCTGAGCAGGAGTGACAAATGGGCTGAAAGCTAAGAATAAGCCTAGAAAATTGTGTGAAAGGAGAAAGAATATTCATTATAAGAACCTTGAGTATGGCATGTAGATCTTAACATCTTCCACCTAAAGACTGAGAGTGTCTGGAATGTTTGGTTGCAAGTCAAGAAGGAAAACGAAGCTTATAACTGCACACGAATGGGTTCCACAAGATTTGCCAAAGAACACAAAGACTGTCTGATTGGAAGAAAGAGATCTTTAGTAATGAATCCAGGTTTCTTTTTCATTGAAGTGATGGGACAATTCCATGTGAGGAGGATGCTGGGAGAAGTATTTAAGGAAACGTGCATTCAAACAACTGAAAAGCATTGTGTTGGTGGGATTAATGTCTCTGGATGCGTCACAGCCAACGGTGTTTGATTTTCCGCAAAAATGGTAGTCTGACTGGTGATATTTATATTTTCTTACTGTCAGACTGACTTCTCAACTGACCACCTTCATTTACTGCCTAGTGACTGGATAGACCAACAAGACAATGTAGCATGCCATTGAAGTCTGTAACCTCAGCTACTTGCCACTCTAGTCAAACAGTGATTGTAGGTGGGTTATGGAATTGTCAGTCTGCTGTCAAGAATTTGGCTTTAGCTTTCCTACTTTATCTCTGTTTTCTGGCACTGACTAAGATCTGGACCACTCCAGAGAACTCTAGAGAGAGCTAAACTGGCTGTTCTGTCCTCTGCCTGTGCTTTCTCTTCATGAGAACACTTCATGAGAAACTGCCAGGGGCAGTAGCACAGGCTTGACTTTGACCCAGAGATGGCGCTTCTGCATCCATTTCACGCACAAACAGCATAACATTTTTTCTTCAGTGTCTTCATCCTCCTTCACCCTTTTCCCAGACTGCTGATGACTAGGCCAGTCTTTCCCTCCTTGCTCTACATTGCACAATCACTCTATTCCTATTCCTTAACACATTTATTCTACAAAAGAGATCCTGCAGATTATCTTGTCCAGCAGTTCTACCACCTGCCTGCAGGGTCACATCCACCATGCTCCGGACCATCTCGCAAGACCTCCTGCCCTTCACCACTTTTATAGTAAATGATGGTCATGTAACAGCTGCCTCCAAGACAGCAAGGGTTATTCTCATCCTGAAAAAAAACATCAGCAACTACTGACTGGTATTATTTCTCTTCTTTCTTTCTATCCCTGTATGACCCTATATGTCATCTGACCATTGCAACAGAAAGAGAATGCAGCTGCAAGAGTTGTTTTCAGTTTCCCCAAGTTCTCCCTCACCATGCCATTGCTGCGTTTCCTGCCCTGGCTTCCTGTAAATATCCACAGCAGATTTAAAACACTGATGCTTGCCTACGAAGCCAAAAATGGACTATTCCCCCATTTACCTGAAGGCACACCATACGCTGCACCGTTCTCCCTTTCGTACCAGTAGCACAACTTGATTAGACCCTCCATTCCTAACTACACCAAGAAGACATGCATTACAATCCTTCTCTGTCCTGGCACTCAGGCAGTGGAATTAAGTTCAAATGAAGACTAAAGACCAACCTCTTCACCAAGCTCTTGAATTAGCACTTATTTCATCTATTTTTTTTTTAAATCCCTTGACTTGTGTGTTCTCTTTTCTTGCTGCAATAACCTCACCCCAGCAGGATTTTAGCTTCATGGTATGATTAGTCTCTGACCTAGTGATCTAGCATCTATATGTTTTTCATGGAGTTTTTTATGGCACTTATGTAAGTCCCTCTGGATAAGTGCATCTGCTAAATGCTTTAAATGTAAATACAGCACATCAAGTGAAGGAGTGGTTTAAAGAGGAGGAAACTGAGTTTATGACCTGATCAGCACAGTCACTTGACCTAATTTCTGAGATTTTAGGTATTATTTTTGGGGAAATCTGTGGAGAAGCTGCATCCATCCCTTATCAATAGTCTGTGGATAGCAGGGCAGAGGCAATCAGTTCAATTAGATCATTTACAAAATCTTTATGGAAGTACTGTATCAGTCAGAATGGCGTGAGGACATCGTCAATGCTAGAAGAAGACACAAAATGCAGGGTTTTTGTGTCTGTTTCATTTGTGAATTAATCAGTTTGAAATAATTGGTGTTTGAGCTGTTCTTTTTGACAACAAAACTGAATGTGCTAGGTAAGGAATAAACATGATTGGACATGGTGACTTTGTACCTTTGATCTGTTTATACTTACATTTAATGTTCATATTATTTCCTATAATTTCTGATTTAGTTCCTTATGTCACAGCAACTATAAACAGTCATTCCATCACTTTCTCTTGAATTAATTAAAGAAGGAAAAAGTGCTGCTTGTTACTGAGGAACTGCAAGTGAAATGTCATCTGTTCTGAAATGCTGCACAGTTTTACCTGACTATTATAAAGCACTGACATAGGAGACTACATATCATAGGAGATATGTTTATTTATATACTGTAATGGTAGAGAATTCAGACAAAAGTACTTCATCCAATAGCTCTCTGAGGCTGAGGTGAAACCTGCGGATAAATGGGATGACTTCAATCATAATGGCATTAAATCTTTCTACTTAAAATGAAAATACTACAACATGCAATAAACAGCAATAAACTTATGAATAAAACTTATAAAATAAAAAAGGCAATATCTGGCATAATTCTTTACTTTTTTTCTTAAGTACTAGTCCCAGGTACAGTGTGTGCAGTTTGATAAGGAAATGAGCTGGTAAGGAGAATCTGCCACAGATCTGGAGCTTTTGACTGTTGCACTTTCTATTTTTATTTTTAACAGCAAAACTAAGGAGCCTTCATCATGGGGTTTTTTTTTTGTCTGAAAAGTGGTCTCTTGCATAATATGATGCTTTCTTTACTGACATACAAACATTTTTCAAATACAAATAATTTTTTTGGAAAAGTAATGTTTGGAAATCTAAGATGTTTTTGTACTGACTCAATGATGCATAATTCATAAAATAAATATGACACATTTTATGCTAAAAAAAAATAGTGGCTCAAGACTTTTGCACAGTGCTGTTTATTATTACTATATTATAATATAATATATATATATATATATTATAATAATCTCCCTCTCACCTCCCCTACTTGGGGGGGTGGTATGTGTGTATGTTTTCCTCAGAGTTTGAGGGTTCTGCACAGTACCTTTCTTTCTGGACAGAGACCTCAGTTCTTGTGCCTGGAATCTGTTGGAGCCACTCTCCAAGTTTGGGAGTCACCGCCCCTAATGCTCCTATTACCACCTAAACTACTTTGGACTTCATCTTCCACATCTGTTCCAGTTGTTCCTTTAGGCCTCATGTTCCTTCTTCCTGATGTTACTGGCAGCTGGTATTACTACTGCTGTTTTCTGCTCCTTATCAACCACCAATGTGTCTGGTTGGTTGACCAGCAGCTGCTTATCTGGCTGGAACTTGAAGTCCCATAGTATACCTGTGTTGAGAATAACAGCTATCTATATAATTTATATATACACTACCAGTGAAAAGTTTGGACACACCTTCTAATTCAAATTTTTTCTTTATTTTTATTACTTTACAAGAGACTGGATAATGATGAACTGTTGTTTCTCTTTACTTAGTTGAGAGGTTGTTGACATAAAAGGTCATTAGTGGAATTTCTTTCCTTCTTAATGCATTTGAGACCAACAGCAAATAGTAAATGATAAAAATACAGTAAACAGCCCTATAGAACAACTATAGTAATCCATATTAACAATGTTTTAACTGAAAAGCATTCCAGGTGACGACTTCATGAAACTGGTTAAGATAATGCCAATTGTATCATCACAGTAAACGTTGGCTATTTTGAAGAATATATATATACATACATACATACATACCCCAATTCCAAAATGTTGTTCAAATTATAAATAAAAACAGACTGCAATATGGAGATTTCATAAACACATATTTTATTCATAACAGAACATAGGAAACATATCAAATGTTTAAACTGAGAAAAATATATCATTTTTAAGTGAAAAATAAGTAAAAAGTAATTTTGAATGTCATGGCAGCATAACGTCTCAAAAAAGTTGGGACAAGGCCATGTTTACCACTGTGTGGCATCCCCTCTTCTTTTAACAACAGTCTGTAAATGTCTGAGTGCTGAGGAGATCAGTTGCTTGAGTTTTGGGAGAGGAATATTGTCCCATTCTTGTCTGATACAGGATTCTAATTGCTCAAATGTCCTAGGTCTTCTGTGTCGTATTTTTCGTTTTATGATGTGCCTAATGTTCTCAATGGGTGGAAGATCTGGACTGCTGGCAGGCCAGTTCAGTAGCCGGCCTCTTCTTCTGAGGTTGTAATTGATGCAGTGTGTGGTTTGGCGTTGTCATGTTGGACAATGCAAGGTCTTCCCTGAAAGAGACGTCATCTGGATGAGAGCATATGTTGCTCTAGAACCTGGATATACCTTTCAGCATTGATGATGCCTTTCCAGATATGCAAGCTGCCCATGTCATATGTACTAATGCACCCCCATACCATCAGAGATGCTCGCTTGTGAACCGAGCGCTAATAACACACTGGGTGGTTCTTCTCCTCTTTAGCCCGGATAACACGGAGTCCCTGGTTTCCTAAAAGAATTTAAAATTTAGATTTGTCTGACCACAGAACAGTTTTCCTCATAGCCACAGTCCATTTTAAATGACCTTTGGCCCAGAGAAGACATCAGCACTTCTGGATCATGTTCAAATACAGCTTCTTCTATGAATGATAGTTTTAACTGGCATCTGTGGATGGCACGGCAAATTGTGTTCACTGACAATGTTTTCTGGAAATATTCCTGAGCCCATTTAGTGATGTCCATTACAGGATCATGCCTGTTTGTGATGCAGTGGGCACTAAGGGCACGAAGATCACAGGCATCCAGTATGGTTTTTTGGCCTTGTCAATTATGCACAGAGATCTCTAAAGATTCTCGGAATCTTTTGATTATATTATGTACTGTAGATGATGATATATTCAAGCACTTTGCAATTTTATGCTGAGGAACTTTTTTCTGAAATTTCTCCACTATGTGTCGACGCAGTATTAGGGGGACTAGTGATCCTCTGCCCATCTTTACTTCTGAGAGACACTGAGACTCTAAGATGCTTTTTTTATACCCAGTCATGTTGCTAATTACTTGCAAATTGTTCCTCCAGCTGTTGCCTTTTTTGTGCCACTAACTTTTCCAGCCTCTTATTGCCCCGTCCCAACTTTTTTTGAGATTCAAAATGAGCCAATATTTTTCATGAAAAAGCAAAATGTCACCATTTGATATATATTCTATGTTCTGTTGTGAATAAAATGTGGGTTTATGAGATTTCCATAGCATTGCATTCTGTTTTTATTTACAATTTGCACAACATCCCAACTTTTTTGGAATTAGGGTTGTGTGTGTATTTGTGTGTGTGTGTGTATTTGACAAAAACTAAATCTTTATCCCTATTCATTATGCTAAGTCTTGAACTTGACAAACTATCTCCATATATCATTAAAACAGATCATCTGAGACAGGATGAATGTGCATATTATTGCATATTATCTCAGCTTCTGTGAAGAGAAAACATAATAATATAATTATTTAACCCTTGAAATAGAGGAATTTGTAGGCCAACATAAGCTTGCATACTTGAATCTTGTATAGGGTTCGTTTTCTTTTAACTGCAGCTTGTGTTCTTTAATAGAATCACCCATTTTGAATGACAAGAGTGTTTATTAAAAAAAAAAAAAAGGAAAAAAGTGGAGGATGGCATGTCCGTTGTGGAGAGTCTTCAACCTCTATTTATCTCTCCTTATTTGGGCTTTTTTTCCCTCGCTTCTATTCTAGGAGTTCTTGTCAACTTTCTTTATTCTCCAAGCTTTTCCCCTCTCTATATTGGAGACATACCTAAATGAAGGAACCAGAGGATAAAGGAGCCAGAGTAATGTCAGAGACCTACAGCGTAATTTATCAGACTGCTTGTGTATAACAAAATCCATTTGTCATTTGATCATGTGTAGTATGCATTTGTTTTCCCTGTCCTCCTTCAGTTTCCCTTTAAAAGCCTCACCAGACCACTGGCAGATAGTGAGACAAGTCTGCAGAAACAGCTGTCCGTGTTCTTGCCAAAAAGTGCTCGGCTGTTGACAGCTGGATGAGTTTGCATTCTCATGGCATAGTCAGCCTGCAGGTGGTGAACAACACATTTCACTTGTTTTCACTACTGCAAATGTCACGTCAGAGACTTGCTCAGGGGAAAAAAGTTTTCAATCGCCACAAATTGCCATTAACAGTGGTAATTAGTACAGGATTTGCACTTTGTTGTCAAGCTGTTGTTGGCATTTACGGCTTTGAGACGTCTTTTTAGAATTAATTAGCTTTTTGCAGCATTGTGCTTCAGTTTTGTCCCATTCCTCTTGCGAATTGTCTTTAATTCCCCAAGGTAACAATTGAATTCTCCTGTAGTATGTCTTGGTACATTGCTCTGTTCATGCTCAGTACTTCAGCACTGTTTGCAGAGAAGCAGCCCCATACCATGATGTGTGCTGTTCTTGGAATCATGCACACAACCCTTCTTTATCCAAACATGAGCTGAATTATTGGCAAAGAGTTATATTTTTATTTTGCCTGACCACAGTATATTGTTTGAAAAAAGTCCTGGTTTGGCTAAATCCTTTTAGTGCTTCATAGGATGAAGGAATGGAGATAATTCCAGTGCACTTCCAGTGCTTTTTCTTCTGTGTAACTGTTGTTCCTGCTGTTTTCAGGTCGTCCTGCAACTCTTTTGATGTGAACGCTGGCTTCTTTCTTACCTTCCTTATTGTTAGCCTGAGAGCATGTTGTGAAATCTTGCATGGCACACCTATACAGGGACAGTTAGTTGTGATTCCATGAACTTTCCAACTACATACACTATATTGCCAAAAGTATTCGCTTACCTGCCTTTACATGCATATGAACTTAAGTGACATCCCATTCTTAATCCATAGGGTTTAATATGACGTCAGCCCACCCTTTGCAGCTATAACAGCTTCAACTCTTCTGGGCAAGCTCTCCACAAGGTTTAGGAGTGTGTTTATGGGA
>JAQQZR010000015.1:13418366-13428532 GCA_030068235.1 Notoglanidium macrostoma | reverse complement strand
TTCTTCCACACCAAACTCGCTCATCCATGTCTTTACGGACCTTGCTTTGTGCACTGGTGCGCAGTCATGTTGGAACAAGAAGGGGCCATCCCCAAACTGTTTCCACAAAGTTGGGAGCATGAAATTGTCCATAATATCTTGGTATGCTGAAGCATTCAGAGTTTTTGGACAATTCATGCTCCCAACTGACTGGGATGTTTAAGGCTTCTGCTTTGGCTCTTTAGCTTTTTCTATTAAACTTTCATTTAACAATGTTGCTTGTTCTGTGAAATGTTCCCAAACAATAGTTAGAGATGCACAAAGTACGCAACTCCATTACTTGAGTCAAAGTATAGGTACTCCTGGTCAAATATTACTCCAAGTCAAAGTTGTTCAGTAAATTTTTTTACTGGAGTACTTACTTTAAAAAATGCTTTTTAATGTTGTCAATGTTTATGGTTTTTAACATTTTCTTTTTCCTTTCAAAACGTTGTATTGTTAATTTGACAAGAGGACTTTATTCATTAACCTTATCTCAGCATTTTTGCTAATATAAACACAGACAACTTCATTTAAAATGTATATCTGGGATTGATATCTGGGAACGAATGTTTATACACCTTGACAAATCTTTCTTCATTTCAAAAGTCTCAAATCATTTCAAAATGATGTAGCCATCATTACCACCGCCAAGTTCAAATTGAACTGTTCAAAAACACAGCAATCACTCCTTTTCTCCTGTGACAGACAAAGCATATGGCCTGTCACATTTTAGAAAACATTATAGAAACATTTTTTTTGCAGCATATATATTTAGAACCTGATTTATTTTATGTAACTTTACATATACTTTTTTTCCATTTAGTGTCCTGCATCTTTTGTTCCTTAAAAATTTTGTTTTTTAAATATAATCCTTAAACGATTGTGTTCACATTTGTAAGTACAAACTCAAAAGACACTGTGTGCAAATTTGAACTGTCTGTGTGCCCTGGAATATATTAAATAACCAAAACAAAAGAGTCTAAATATTTATTTCCCCTCATTGTATATAACGCTAATTACCACATTTATATTATTGTAATGTATATATGAATAAGATTTTAAGAAGGAAAATGCATATGGTGTGCCCTGCATTTCAACTTTATCTCACACGCACACACACAGAGAGTGCGAGAGCGCGATCTCTTGGAGAAAATTCCATTATGCACAGTTAAAGTTGTGATTTATTGCATCAAGAAAGACTTGCACTACATTGTGACTGCATATTCTCAAATCATGTGTCAATTCAGATGAAATATATTAGATTAGTAGATTAAAAAGGCATTACTTATGGACCAAATACATATTGTGTGTGATACCCCGCTCAGCATTTCATATTTGTCTGCTTAATTAGTATTATTTATGTATTTATTTATTTATTTATTACTTTATTAGTATTATTATAAATGCAGGCTGTCTTTCCCATCAAAATTACACTTTTGATTCTATACCCGAGAATGCAGGCATTCAGCTTAGTGCTGAAAGTAAAGAGAGAGAGAGAGTTAGAGAGAGAGGGGCTACAGGAAAAAGAAGGAGGGATGCAAGAAAGGGAGCTTCAGAGGCATGAATGGAATTTGCCTTAACATGGGGTACGATTTGAAATGCTGCCTCCCCTCCCCTTTACACACACACACCAGTGAAAACTTATAACATATGAAACTTATTTTCAGCTTGCCCCAGTGAAACAGCAAATAGGACGCTTTGCTGCTGTGGTGTTCTGCTCTGTGAGGCCACAGCAGAGGAACCCAGCGTTGCCTTGAAGGGTTCAGAACAGGGTTGACTTTGCTCTCACAGTCTCACTTACACACGAGTGCGTTCTTGAGCTCTGGAACGGCGCTTGCCAACATGCATTCCAGCTGAGCCTGAGTTGTGGCTTTCCCACTTTCCCAAGCACTGCTGTTGAGGTCTGCTTCACCATTTCTGTCTTAGTAACATCTCCGTTTCCTTTACCTCGCTGCAAAAGCTCTGTGTAAATAAAGAGTCAAACATGTATCCTGTTCAAGGAGAGAAGGATCGAGGCAGAGGATAAGGAAAGAAAAAGGGATAGAAAAGAAGGGAGCAGGAGAAATGTGAATTATATTGAATAATACTACAGGTGTGCAGAACATATTCGAGAGAAAGCGTGGTTGGCAGTCAGAGAGGCGAGGAATATACCCGTGTGTGTTTAGAGAGCGAATACAATGGTTTGAGTGTGTGTGTTGGGGAAGGTTGGGGGTGGGTGCATGAATAATCTCCAGACTTCAACTCAGACTCATGCAATATGTGACTGCATGAGTGGCGATAGAAATTAGAATGAAAAGGTGATTTGCAGCAGCAGCCTATGTGTGTGTTTATTTTCAGGATGGACAGAGGAGAGAGTATGAGCTGGTGTGTATGAGTGCATGAGTATGTGCTTGTTAGAAAGAGAGCCAGCAGAAGGGGAAGGGCCTCGAGTGAGTCGACAAAAACAGCTGCCCCAGAGTAGTCAGGAAAACACGAGCAAGAGGCAGAGACAGCGGAGGAGAGGGTGGACCAGCGAGGTCCACAGCACTACTTTTTTTTTTTTTATTGTTTTTATTTTAATTCTTTTTTATAGAATAGTAACACCATCTTCAGTGTAAGAAAGTGCTAACTAAATCAATTATTGCATTATTATATGGGTTGCGCCCTGTGTACGGATTGCTGCGGGGACGAGCCGGAGCCCGAGGCGCTCAGAGGGACCCTAAACAGGGAGAGGACACACAACAGGATCAACATGAGGCTCACCAAGGTGAGTTACAGTGGTACTTGGAGTACTCATGTAGGTGCTGTTTGTTTTAATACTTTCTTTGTAACTGATGGCTTATTTATTATGATATTGAATTCAAGCCCTTGTGGGTGATTTTGCAATCTACAGGGGTGATTTCACACGCACCACCTCTGTTCTGTTGGTCCACGGGACCAAGTCATCCTTCCTTCCATTCTACCAAATATTTCTTGGTCATCTTTCTTTGGTACTATCGGAGTTAGTTTTCTCTGTGTATGTAAGTATATGTATGTGTAATAACAGTTTTGGAGTGTGTGAGCAGAGATGGAGTGAGTGTAACAAACTGTGAGAGTGAGTGCATTTGTGTATGTAATTGTCTATTCCCTGAGGCTTGCTCACATGCTGTGCAGTGTGGGAATGTTAAGCCCTCTCTATGATGACATATTTGTAGTTGACCCAATGAAGGAGGCCTGGGAATCAAATTGTGTATGTATGTGTGTGCATGTGTGTGTGTGTGAGAGAGAGAGAGAGAGAGAGAGAGAGAGATCCCGAAACCTCTCCTCTCTGAGACGTTGGATTGATTCCATCATACTCGTTTCATAGTGCTGTGGTTTACTGTCTATGCCATAACTGAGAACCTCTGCCAAAATGTAAGCGCTACACTTCATTCCCAGCCTTGTATGAGTAAAATATAATAACGAGTCTGTCCACTTTTATATTCATAGGCTTGTGGTTTCTTTGGAGGTCTGTTGCTGTAACCATAATATTTGATTCCACTTTTTTTTTCATCTTGATATTGGTAGGATTGTTGATGAAGTAGAGGAGGTTTGTGGCCTACATTAAAACAGCATGTGATCGTGTCAGGAGTAATATACCTCATAACTCTATTGGGTCATGACATGTTAATGAAGCAACTTTCTAACCTTGCAAATTATATAAATGTTGCAATGCATTCAGTCATCAAAAATACATAATGCTTGAACTGGATCCATGCTTGATCCTCTTCCAGTAAGCGTATGGAATATGGATAGCATTGATTCGTTTTAACTAGCATGCTTGGCACTTTAGTTTTTGCATTGTTTGGAAGTAAACAAAGATGACACATGAAGGATGGTTGAGTTATGAGTCTGTATGGATGCCCACACCCAGCTGAAGTCTTGTGAGGGTAACAATGCTCGCAGTGGGTTTTGTTGGGGTGGTTTACGCTATATTCCCAAAATATCCTTGGAATGACAAGCCTTTAACAAGTGCTAGTTTATGGCAGCCATAATCCACAGGCATGTGCCATAATACCACACAGGAAAATGCCTGGTTGGCTGGGTATATATAAAGGCCTTGCACAAGAACACAGAGTTGTTTGGACACATGTGATTGCATGTATGTTTTATATTAGACTTGCCAGTCTGAAGGCTTATTCATGAAGAGTCTTATGTTTAAGATAGCTGTATGATTTTATATTAATGTATGAATCTATTTTGAAAATTTAAATCACCTCCATCCATCTTTCCATTATCTATATCACATATGTATCAGGGCTCTTGGGAAGCTGGAGCCAGTCCCAAATCTACTTCAGAGGTGGGGTACACCATGGACAGGGCTCCAATCTATCACAAGGCTAACACAGTTGAACAGCCATTCATCTATGGGCAATTTAGAGTAGCCAGTGGCCTAATGTGCATTCTATGGGCTGTGGGAGGAAACCCATGCAGGAGAGAACAGGAAACCGAGGCGCCCCAGTTGGCTGGCAGGTTCAAACCCAGAACCTTCTTGCTATGAGGTGACTGTGCTAACCACTGCACCACCATGGCACCCAAGCTACCTCTGATTGGGGGGAAATAAAAATAGTCAACATTTTCTGTCAACCATATGCTTGGGAACTTTTGAATGCTTTTCCAAGAGTGTACTATAAGTGAGATATGGAAAATACCATTTTATTGCTATTTCCTATTCATGTAATACTTTTGGTCAAAACATAATTGCATGTGTTGCGTAAGGAATAAAACACATTCGGGTGTGCTGATGCCGTTACTGACCCGACGTTGATTATTTTCCTATAACAGCACTTCCTGAAATCTTTCATCCCTCTTCTACTACAGCTGTTTGCCAACTCTACCAACTGTTTATTTATTAAAGGATGACAATTTCTGTTGATTGTTTTAAAAATCCATTTAGTTACATTTAAAGTATTGAGACACCCACTCCTGTTATGCATTATAATAACTTCCCTCACTAGCCTCTCGTTTCTCTCGCTTGAAGTTAATAAGACAAAAACAAAGCAGCTTGTCATTTTATCAAGAAGCTGCAAAGCACAAAGTGCTCTCTTCAGAAGTCTTTCCCATGAAGAAAGCCTAAAGCCTAAAGCAACCAGCTTTACCTCATTGTTGCAAAGCCCTGACACTGGAGACTCTATCAATAGATGCTAAATAATCTTCACACAGAAAACATCACCATATCAACATTTTTTTGCATTCACCAGAGCAGTCCATGATAGCTGTTAGAAACAATAATGTATTAGAATGAGTGTAATAATATAAACCTGTCATTTCCCATGCAGCAAGAGATACTGTCTAACTGAGCTGTAATAGAAAGTTAATCAACATCTTTCAACCAGAATTAAGTGCAGCAACTCAGTGATATAAAACATAATATTGGTCATAATATTTTAATGGTTCTGAGCTTGCTTAAGAAGTCGGACCCTTCAGTAATAGAGGAAAAACTCAGTTGTAGGGTTCTAGATGTAATTTTTTAGATTTGTCCATGTGATACTGGTTAGTAGGTGTGTGTGTGTGTGTGTGTGCGTGTGCACACAGACCCATAAGAAATGCACATAAGATTCACATGATTTAAATTCCTGGAGTTTGAGATTTCGTAAACACAGTTTACAGTGTTAGATAGTAACATCACTGTAATCAGCAACAGATTACATTTCCCCAGTAATCTACTCTAAAACACTCTGGCTACACTGCATGGTTAGGAAGTGTGTGTGATAGGAAAAGAAGTAAAAGGAGTAACATAGTGTGTGTATGTGTGCCATCGCATGACTGTGGGTGTGGGAACAGAGAAAGCTGGGATATGGAGGGTAGGAATGTGAAATGGGAAGGAAAAGGAAAACCACTGATGTGATTTCACTAGTCTCCCAGTGCAACTCCAGTCCACCCAGGTCACAAAAACAAATCGTTATGATCTGGTTTGCTTTCTTTTGCTACTCATGGTAAAAAAAAAAAAAAAAAAATCCTCTCTCCCATAATGGTGCATTTGGATCCAGATGTTTTGGGAATGAGATGGCCATTAACAGGAATAGGAATGGGATTCAACAACAAATAACAAACAAACAAAAACAAAAAACCCAGAGTAAATATTCCCATCAATCACCTGCTTCCTTACAAGTTGTGGCATTCATATTTTCTCATTTCTGCGCTTCTCCAATCAGCACATGCTTGTTTTTTTTGTTTTTTTCATTCTCTATGTTAGTCTCCCCAGTCTCATCTCCCCCAACTCCACAGCTGTAGTTGATCAAGGCTTGGCTTTTTTCTAAGCCAATCATTTCTGTCCTCCCTCCTCCCGCCTTCATTTCCTCTCTCATTCTCTCTCTCTCTCTCTCTCTCTCTCTCTCTCTCTCTCTCCCTCCATTTTTGCTCATGTTTTCATTCCCTCTTTCAAGCATTCCATCAGCAGGCCTCTTTGACCCATTAAAACAACATTACCTCACTGAATGTGTCCCTAATATGTCCTTTCTTTTCAGGACATAGTTTGAATAAATCTTTGAAGTATTTCTTCATCAAATATCCACTTTGGGACAGATAAACGTGTTATATGCTCTGAAGTTGTTTACGCATTATAGCTTCTTCTTTTTTTAATAACCACTCAGAGTGTTTTGTTTTTGTCATTAAATAAATGTTATAGAAACATGTGGCCATTGAAAACCTGCACAGTAGACTCTACTGCTGTGGCCATGTCCCAAACCGCTTCCTCTGCTCTGTCCGGTTCAGGGTCATCAATGTGGCTGTATCTCTCTGTTCTCCATATTCTCTTTCACACTGAACTCATATTTCTTCCTAGAGAACAGAAGGGATACAGGAAAGACAGGACAAGGCTACAAGCAGTAGAGGGAGGGGAGTGAATTCTTACTAAACCCTTCTTATAAACAAAGGCTTTTTCTTCTCCTTGTACCCTCGTCCCCTTTCCTCCTACTCCCTGTGGTTGTGTAAATACTGTTAAATTCATGTCCACGTGGCTCAATGACTTGAGGAATGGGAACATGTTTCATTCTTGGCACTTGGATATTTGTGCTCAGGTTCTCAGTTATAGACTAGTACATGACCCCCTGCATCATGTACGTCGCACCTTCTTATGCATTGCTTGCACGTGTTCTCTCAGGATCTCTACCTTTTCTCCGTCTTTTCTTCTCCATCATCTCTGTCTCTGTCTCATGCCTATCAGTTCTTTGTAAGAGCATAGGTCTTTTTCTCCCCCAAGTTAATAGATGTAATAAATTGTTAGGAAGTTGCAAGCTTTCCTTGGTTTCATTATTTTATTCAATCATCTTCAGGAATCATTTTATCCTGGTTAGGGACATGGTGGATGCTGAAAACACTGAGTGTGATGAACTTCCTCTGTTTGTTAGCTATCTCCAGTTTCACACTGACACCAGGATCCAGTAGAAAACTGTCAGATCGGCAGTCTCAAGGCACTGATCCACAAACTATGTGACTCGTCTCACATCTACAGGCTTTGTGGTTATTTGCTTGCAGCAGATTTGATACGTTTGAGCTCAGTTTAGCATCTTTATAGCTGACTCACTGGTATAACTGTGTAAGGTATATTAAAGATACCTGATACTTCATGATTTAGTTACCTCAATAGGATTTTTTACAGCCTAGTGCTTTATTTTGCACACAATGTCTACAGAGATTAGGCAAGCTTGTTTTGGTATAGACCTGGGTTATACTCATCAATTCACATTCTAGCCAATTTCAGGCCTGTGTTGTACAAATAAGCAGTCTGAATGATGTCTGTTTAACATTTATTTGGCTAAGAGACTGTTAATGTTTGCAAACACTTCCCAAAAGGTATTGTTTACTTCTATTTCTCGAGTTTGGACTTTTCACTGCAGACATTTTAAATGAGGATCTTAAAGGCGAAGTCAGCGTTCATACTTTTTTTTTCAGGCACCTGATGTGTTTGTGCACGTTGGTGTGATGACAGCTTTCACCACTTGGTGTCGCTATCAGATCTTTGATTAGCGCTGAAATGTATGGCAAATTTTGATCAATATGTAGGTGGGCTGTTTCTAAAAAAAAAGGACACAAATTTGCACAATAAATATAAAACTAGTTTGTTTTGAATCTTTTGTATCTTTGCCTTTTGCTTTCTACATGGTTTCATGTTTCCAGGCAGTTTGTCCATGAACATGCAGTTGAATATACACTCTCAGAAACAAAGATGCCAATTTGTACTTTTCCTTGTCAGAAGTAACTGTCCTTTTGCACATTTAGTAGTTATGTATCCTGGGAAGGTGCACGTGGTTTACCTTTAGCTGTAAAAGTGGTCCTTAATGTCCAGTTATAGCCTACAGCTTCAATTATTTCTTTTTTTAAATGTCACGGACAAGGAAAAGTTTTGTTTGGTACATTTATTTGTGCTGAGAGTGTATTTTCATTTTCTTCTTTTTTCCACTTTATAATAATTCGTCCTCGTTCATCTCTTCAGCACTGGCTTCCGAGGATGAGAACAATCTTCCATTGATGCCCCACGAATCTGGTTCCGCCCATTTTCACATTCCAGCCAATCAGGAACGCATTCTCCGTGATGGAGCCAATCAGGAAAGTGCGCTCCAGAACTCCGCTCCAGCGCGTCTTTTCCGCAGCAGCTCCGCCCCTGAGCTCAGAGTTTGAGAGAAAGTAAACATGAGCGGCAGGAGAACAGTAGCTGCTGTACACTATTTACACTAAACAGGAATGTATTAAACGTGTTTAAACGCCACCATTTTAAACCTGCGTTAGTGCTGTTTTGAGGAGCAACATGAGCAAGGTAAGACTCTATTAGAAAATAAAGCCTAGGTGTATTTACTTTAAAATGCACATGAATGTCAGGTTTAGGTATATTTGCTGGAAAATGTCTGTCCTGGTTAAATTTCCTCGTGTGTGTATTTTGCCCCTCTTTGTGGACTTTTTCTGTTGCCTTTCCTTCAGCATCGTACTGACAGCTGTGTGTTTGCGCACGCGCTCCCTGCACACTGGTTAAATACTGAATAGGGGACTTGAAGAAATGTTATAAGTAACGAGAGCGCAGCTTTTACGAGGTCTATTAAACACCACTGCTTATATAAAACAAGCTTGTTCCAAAAGGACTTGTTGCTTCTCCATTGTCCGTGTTTTCCATGTTCCCTGGAGCTGTTACCAGGCGCGTGCGTCAGACAGGATGGAGTAACCTTCCTCTGCATTTTCCAGAAGATTCGGCGCGCTGATTGCTCAGCTTACATAATCATAATTTAGCTTTCAAAAAGCTCTAAACTTTTATTAGTCTTGTAATTAAGTCCGACAGGGCTAATTTGAAACACTCCTGTGGTTGTGGGAAGCGTTTGGAGTATGCTGTGTCGTGAAGAAGCATGGAAATGCCTCCTGAGTCATGACATTCCGCATTTCTGTTACAGTTCTGCTTCCTGGTAGTGTGACAAAAATGTCTGGTTCCCAGAAAAGTCTCAGGGGGGAAAAAAAAGAAAAGAAAAAGGGATCATACGAGTCCTGTTGGGGCGCGCAGAAATGATCCGAATCCCAAATTCCCCTCTGTCCCTTCATGTACACTACAAAGGGTATAGAATCTAGGCTAGGCTCGTGCGCCACATGTAGTGCACTATACAGCCACTGAGGAGGCATTTGGAACGTGGCCGCTGGTTACTAATGGCAGATCTGTCACTAATTATTAAGCGCTTCACTGGAGACGCTTTAATTTCACGGCCTTTGCGGATATGAAGGACGAATCAGACCACATGTGACCAGTGTGTGTGTGTGAGAGAGAGATCAAGATTTTCGTGCTGCACCAGGAACCACAGTTTGCCCTACCTAACTCACTAATTTAAAACACTTCCAGTGGACTAAGCAAACAATTTAAAGCATATAAAATACCATATTTTAAATAGCCCTGATTCTGAATGGTATCATTATCTAGCAAAAAGGACCAAAGACATGTCCATCACTCTATACATACCTCCCATACTCAAAGACCTGCATGCATGAAATGTGTGTTATATCTGAGCTGAACCAGGCATGAATATATGTTTATGTTTAAATATTTGTGATCAGGCGGCACGGTGGTTAGCACTGTCGCCTTACAGCAAGAAGATCCTTGGTTCGATCCCCGGGTCACCCAGGGTGCCTTTCTGTGCGGAGTTTGCATGTTCTCCACGTGCATGCGTGGGTTTCCT
>JAQQZR010000015.1:13363680-13417046 GCA_030068235.1 Notoglanidium macrostoma | reverse complement strand
CCGGTTTCCTCCCACAGTCCAAAGACATGCAGATTAGGTCAACTGGCTACTCTAAATTGCCCATAGGTGTGAATGGTGGTTTGTCTGTGTTGGCCCTGTGGTGGACTGGCGACCTGCCCAGGGTGTACCCCGCCTCTCGCCCGAAGATGCTGATCCAGCTTCCACGCGACCCAGATGGATAAAGCGGTATAGATAATGGATGGATTTGTGATCTGGTTAACTATCAGTCTGGTGCTAATGTTTTAGATGTTCCAGTATTTTCATTATAGCAGTGAGAAGTTATTGGCTGTGTGCCGTGATGATGTCACGGGGACGTTGGAATCCTTTTCAGTGATCTCATGTACAGGTGAAAATGTGCAGGTTTTGTTGTTAGCTCTCTTAAAAGAACAAGAGCGTCTTTTCTCACTCACCTTTTCCCTGAGATGTTAATCAGAAATCCAGCATAGAAGTAGAGGAGACAGCAAGCAGACTGTGACAGCCAGAATTCAGTGCAGCTATATGAGGCAGTTGTGCCGAGTCAGAATAAAGGCTCAGCTAGTTAGTGATCTATGAGACGACAAGCAGGATGGTGTTGATGGTGATATTTGGACAGGAGTTGGAGTTTTGGAACCGTCTCTGTTTGAGCAGAGTGTACAGATGAGGAGGGGAGGTGAAAGAGTTGGACTAAAGCCCTGGTGCATCAGACCCTGTAGACAGAGATGAAGAAAGGGTGCTACTATCAGAAGGTAATCACTAGGTGTTGGGGGTCATGTGGAAGAAGTTTAAACTAAAAAAGAGTCAACTTAAAATTTTATTACGCAATACATATTGGACACCATTGAAGATCGGTTAGCTTCCTGATACAAATCAATGTGGTAACTGTTTAAGTTGGTGTTTAATGAAACCAAACATTAGACAGTATGGATCTGTAAATTACGGAAATGTTTTACTGAATTGGTGAAGGAAGAAACGATTTGAATTTTGAGATATTTACATTCAAAGTAACACAGATAAAGACTGCCACATGCTGGCTCTGGTGCTAGTAATTTCATGGTTGTTTAATTAAAGTGAAGTCCAGCGCTGAATGTGAAAGAGCAGCTGAAGGAAGCTGATCCTCCTGGTATTTGTCAATTAGCCAGCAGTAAGGTTTATTAGGAGTTCCTGAAATGCTTCAGCTAGTTCTCGCAAAATGACTTCTTTTCAGCACAGTGGCCATTTTGTAGGGATTTTGGCATGTTGCTGATTACACAGCCTGCGTACAAACCTCCAGCATTTACAGTACATTTGGAACAGACTGGTGATCAGAGTTGAACTAAGCCCCTTCTTTGACCTGATGGTTGGTGAGAATCTCTCTTTCTCTTTCTGCGGTCTTGTGCAGTGTATTTTAGACTTCTGGGAGAGATTTGTCTGCACTACCTTAACTCCTGTCTAGCTGCAGAAGAGAGAAAACGGCTGTTTAGCACAGGGACATCCATACACTGGAGTAACGGTACAGGCTGGCAGTGGGGGGATTTCAGCAGCTGTTATAGCCGCGGTGCTCACATCAGTAACAGCGAAGTGACGATTGCTTTCATATCAAGCAGGACTGGAGAGGTTATAAGAAAAAAGGAAATTACTTAAATGTGTTGCTGCACTCAGCTATAAACACAGTACATTATACACAGGAAACAGAAAAAACGTATAAACAAAGTCGCTGCAATGTGCCTTGACTTCTACACATCCCTAAACCGGTACTAGTACACCATTCTCCAAAGAAGACATTGCCATGGTGTTTTGATGACGATGACCACTCACATCAGGTTAAAAATATAATCTAGGTGACCAGTTAGATCTAAATAAATCCCAAAATATTCCAACCACAGCGTAACAATTTTTTTCTTTCTTATGTCACCCGTCTGTATGTAACGCAGTAACACTACCAGCGAACCAAATTTTGAGTTCTTATTTTAAATGTGATGCAATTAGGCTACCCATAAAACACAGTTACACACAGGGACAGATAAAGAGCTAGGTGGTTTCAGTTATTCAGTAATAGGATGTTATGAACAATAGCTTGGCCAAACCGTCCATGCATGCTTGTATTTTTGTGCATCTGGCGTCTGGGTTGTGTTTCTGGTTTGTGTGATCTACATTTCCTGCTGCGTATATCCCGTACACTCAAAGTCTCCAGTCTTCATTACGATCTTCAGGAAAGCAATAGCTTCATGTTTGGTAAGCTGATAACATTGTGTCCTTTGACTTTTTCCTTGATAAAACTCTGCTGCTAATAGACTGTGTGTGATCAGTGTGCGCAGGCCGACATGCCACTGGTCAGACGGTTTACAGTGCAGCGACAGTGCAGCCAGATAAGAGGACATGATGTCTAGAAAGGCTTGGTCAGTGCATCAGATGGCAGAAACACTTCTATGTTTACTATGCATGAAAGAAATGATTACAGGATTATAGGTTTATCCAGGATGTTTCTCCAGGTGGGCAGCACAGTGGTGCAGTGATCAGCAACTCCGCCTCACAGCAAGAAGGTTCTGGGTTCGAACCTGCCGGCTGACCGGGGCCTTTCTGTGTGCAGTTTGCATGTTCTCCTCGCGCCTGCGTGGGGTTTCCTCCGGGTGCTCCGGTTTCCTCCCACAGCCCAAAGCCATGCAGAGTAGGTCAACCGGCTACTCTAAATTGTCCGTAGGTGTGAGTGTGAATGGTTGTTTGTCTCCGTGTTAGCCTTCGCCCACACTCACAGCAACAACAAGCAACAACGCAAGCAGAAATCATTCATTTCCTGTAGTGGCGGGGCTACTCCGAGCGTCGAGTCACCTGGCGACAAAATCGCCACAATTTAAAACCATTTAGCAAAGGTCAACTTTATGCAGCTACAGGGACAAGCGACAGCCAATCAGACGGCAGATGTGTTCTTCCTATGTTCTTTTCCTGTAAAACGTTTACAGGAAAACTTTACGTAAAACTTTAAACTTTGTGGTCCAACGTAGTGTCTCGAGCAAGACCACACTATTTCTAGCAAAATAATTTTTTTCCAAAACCTATTTTTCAGTTGTCATGCATCTGATTTGTGGGTTCTCACATATGGGTGATTTATATGTTAATATTAAAAGATATTAATAGGCCTGTCTTTAAGAACATTCAGGTATACAACTCCATGATGAAGAAAGCAAAGACAACTTTAATACAACATAAATCAGTATAATATATACTTATCATTTTTATTATTGTATACTTTTTTTTTTTTCTTTTTTTTTTTTAGAGAAGTGATGCATCTCCTGTCAGTACATTTCTAGCGAACTTCCTTAAAGCTATGTTAGCAACGCCCACAAGCCGGCTGCGAGCGACATCTAGCAACAGCGGCATACAGGGGCAAAGTGGCTGCCGGTGTGAGCGCAGGGTTAGACCTGCCCCGCCTCTAGCCCGAAGTCAGCTGCGATTGGCTCCAGCTTCCCCGCGACTTTTATCAGATAAGTAGAATAGATAATGGATGGATGGGTTTCTCCAGTTATAGGTTTATCCAGTATGAGTATCTTTTGTAATCCTTTGCTTTTATTTAAATTGGGATCATGCAGGTGTATAAAGAGAGTTACCTAAGTAGAAACGTATAGTTATTTGAAATCTATGTTTACTTGTGTGAAATATCACTATTTATTTTTATTATTTTTACTATTTATCAGAATTATATACTCTACCACCCATGAATTGTGTTTTGTCCAGGTAGAAATGTTGTTTTTTGCTTTTTCCCCATTAAGTGAGCATGTATTTTGTGGGGTTGCTAACTGTTTAACATGCGTTTGAGAGGTGTTGTTGAGGTGTGCCACCTGTCAGGGTTAAAGGGTTAACTTCTCAGAATTAATGAATAATTCATTTACAAATACAGGTGAGTCAATAATTGATCTTTATTTCATATGAATGTTGAAAGAAATGACTGAAGCCAAAAGGAATAAAATCGCATCTGGGGTGTTTTAGTGTGAAATTATATAATAACCTCAAAATTATATCACCTTACTGAATGTGCGAATGTGCCAAGAGACATTCTGTGAAGGGATGAAGAAAGAAAAATAGCAGAGATCAAGTGGGGAAAATTTCTAATTAGAAAAGTGGATTCTTGTGTGCTTGGTTTGAAGGACTGGTAGTGTAGCTGCACATCATATGCCCACTGTAGCAGCAGCAGTTAATTTTACTTGCAAAATCTAAACATGCATGATCCATGATCTGTGTCCCGGTTTAGATGTCAGATGTCTAATATGAAATCTGTACTAGAGGATCTTGAGGGTTTATGATGAGCCAGTGGCATGGAAAGTTGCGTGATGTATTGGGAAGGTCGAGGGGACGAGAGGGCAGGAAACTTATAACAGTGCTGTGCTGACCTCATCTCTGGAACAGGCACTCTCTGTTCCCCTACTGCCTGTCCCACCCTACACACACACACACACACGTACACACACACGTACACACACAGGCCATGTCCACCCAGTGCTTTAACACACATACACACACAAATATACAGTCAGTTCCTTTCTTTTGACTGTCCCACCCTGTTGGGACACACTGATTCAGTGAAGCTAGAACTGGGGGTACATAGACACACACACACACACACACACAGATGTCCCCTGCTGAGCTACTCCTGGGTATAATGAAAGGGGGCATCATAAAGGCAAAGCCCACAACCCAGCAATCGAGATCTACGCGCTGTAGTAAACACTGCTTATAATCTCTTACAGCATAAACAGTGGGCTTCTAGATTGTAACCTGTTTAATTCTGCTCAGTGGCGTGGGAATCGGAGCAGTATCAGGTCTCTGAGGAATTCATCATTTAAAGGTCTACTATGTAGGATTTAACCACCTGAATGCCCCTCACTTACCCCTCCCGGTCCACATGTGCATTAGAACGTACGGTGGCCGTCAGGTGCTCGTAGCGTAAGTTCAAGTACTTGCATTCATGCTACCTTGCTCTTTCTGTGCTAAATAATAAGTATGATTCTCCATTTTTCAAAATTTAGGTTTCCAATTTTTTGCACCAGCAAACACTGATTCCTCTTATATCTTCTTCTTTGTCTTCCTTCTGGTGCTTCTTCTGGATTCACGCTGCCAATTGTAAACACACGAAACGCAGAAGGCCCTCTCTACAGGTTTGTCCATTCTGAGCTCCCGTAGCGGTGCAACATGGCAGCTCTGTAGAGGTGGACCCGCTCCCTGTGTAGATATAAAGGGCTCATTCTAAGCTTACAAAACACAACCATTCGTAGTGACAGGTAATTATACCCGAATGAAAACATACTCAATGATATTAATGAATCAATGCTATCCATACGTGGATTGAAAAATATGAAATATGTACCATTTCTGCTAACAGATACCTTTAAAATCCTACATAGTGGACCTTTATTAACAGTTCTTCTAATTTGTACAAGCACAAGAGAGGAATGATCCTCACATGTTATTTGAGTGGATAGTTGAGAGTGCTTGTCCATCACATTACAGTTTGTGTTGTGTACATCATTGACCCCGGCGTCCAAACATCTTCGCAGTAAATCTCAAGCAATGCTAAAGAATAAGGAAAATATAATGACTTTATGGAAGAACAAGGTTAGGTATGCTTTTCTCTTTGGCCTGGATCTGCCTATGGTGTCTATTTCTGTGTCCAGATTGTCCTTTGCTCTTTTCAATTCCTCCTCTGTTCTTTCATTTGGGCTTGAAGTGAAGCGAGGAAGGGGAGGGTCCTCACTCTTAAAGGCCATCTTTTGACTAAAGAGCCCTTGGCTCATGCCCTGGGTGGCTAAAATTATGCGAACAGGCTCTCGTTTGTCCGCGCTCCAGACCCAACGAGAAGTCCATGCCCAGGACAGGCGTTGTCAACACGCCGCTGGCTGGCCGACAGAGCCGTCCGGAGAGAATCACACCTCGGCGAGTTGGCTAGAGAAGATTAGAAGAGAAGTGCAAGCTGTAGAAGGGGGTGTGGTCGATCTGTGTGCAGGTAGTTAGGGCTGATTTATAGTGAGGTGTTAGCCTTTTAATTGTTTTTCCACACGAGCCTTGTGAGCTTTTGTTTTTAAAAGGTAAGAGGCTTTTTCTATATACTCGGCCACACCTGAGTGAAATCTGTATGGGGTGAAGCTAGCAGAAGCCTGGGAATGCCATTTGTCTGTACTAATTGGCATCTTAGCAGTCGAAAACATTTTGTATTGTCAGATTTATCTGTTATGATCTACTATAAGTGTACTATAAGATAATTAAACCTTTTTTCTTTTTTAAGCTCTAAGTTTTCTTATTCTATTGGAAGATCATTTCTGCCCCTTTCAATAAATAAACGCTTAAAATTTGTCACATTATTTAACAGTAGAGCCAGATATTTCAAGCTTGGAATCGTTAAAGAATATCCAGGAAAAGGTTTAATAATCTTATATTTTGCTTCATTGTAATCTTCTGATAAGTAATCCTATGGAAATCTGACTATTTTCGAGATATTTTCACTTGATAAGATGTGATATTTAAAATATGTCAGTTTTGTCAGATCTGCTGTACATTTTGGCATTCTTATGAGCCTGTCACTTGATCTGTTAGATTTTGATCATAAAAAAGCAGTCAGGAGAGAATGCATAGCCTGTCTTAAAACAGAATCAAATTTAATTTGTTTAAAATAAGTGAGGATTGCGTGCAGGCTGGATTATAAGCACTGCTGGACGAGCTGTAGAGCCGAGCTGATCTTATCCTCCTGTAAACAGTCCGTTTCTGCCCATGAACAGTCTTCTTCTCACTTTATGCATATTTTTATTATCACTTTTCCAGCAGCTAAGATGTTGTAAATTGAGAAAGATGGGAGATTTATAGCAGAGCACATGGCCTATTACTGTTTACTCACTAACTGTCTGGATTAGTGCTGTTTTTCCACATTCTTTTCAAGTCTAGCCTTATCCAGGCAGTGCGTTTCATTTATAGCATCCCGAAGCAAAATAAGAATCAAAAGAGAAAAATTTTTACTTATTTAAAAAAATGTATACACAAATTATTACCAGTCATACACACCTTATTCTGGATTAAGTTATTATTGTTGTATTTCTTTCCCCCCAAATGTACATTTAAAATGTACCTACTTAATGGCTAGGCTTTAAGTATGATCTTGCTTTATCTGAATTTGATTGCTTACTTATATCCACGTCTCTGTTGGAAAACAAAATAGCATGACTTCATACAGATGTGAACATGTGATTGAGCAAATTGTATTTTACGCAGTCCTATTATAACTCTGACAAGCACTATTATTGTTCCCATAATATTTATTTTTGTGTAATTGTTACTTATTTATTTTTAATTTGGGGTATAATTCTAATGACCTCCCCTTGTGACATAGAAATGGGAGCATAATCTGAACGACTTCTTATAGCACATGTATTTGAAATAGGCAGCCTAAAAGAAACTGACTGGCCTGTCTGATTTCAGAGTTTATGGGTTGGTATGCACTCCAGATACCCGCATGTATGCACACAAACACTGAGTTTTCTCACATTTGCATATTATGTCCCCTATAAATGAAGGATTTTTAAGTTGTACTGATGTGTTGCTGCACTTAAATGCTGTTTGTATACCATCTATTGGTAAAACGTCCTCAGGTATGGTGGTATGGTATGATGTTTATGTCATATTGTCTACCCCTGGGGTGTTTGTGAGTGTGTGTTCTTGTATTGTATTGTATAAAAGAATCCACCCATAACTTTAAGGCACTATTGTGTGGGTGTGTCATTCAAAGAAAGCTGCCAGGCTTCGCAAATCTACAATACAGAGCTGTATGGCACGCAGTGGGCACGCAGCGTGTCTCCTGACAGCTGTCCAAACAGTGCCCAGCTCTGGAGGCCGAGAGTGGAAACCAGCTCCTTCTGCCTCCAGTGCCCAACGGAAAAACACACAGCTCCAGACAAAGCTGATTTATTCTCACCAGCTGACGTCACGCATGCTGCAGAGCACAATGCAAAATGTTCATGCGCATATAGCCCAAACACTTCATCTGTGTTCATTTTATCTCTATATCAAACCAAATGTGTGTGTGTGGGAAATGATCAGTGGTAAAATAGGCAAGGCTACAGGGATCACAGAAATGGTTCAGTTGTTCTCTGTTCTCCAATAGTGGAACGTCTCTTAAGACAAGGTGTGTCACTGAGAGATTAAGTATTAAGCAAGGGTTTTGTCCTCCTACTGGACTTGGAAAGGTGAGACACTCTACACAAAGCCTGGAAAAGGACCTGGTTCAGGATCAGAGGTACAGACCAAAATGTGAGAGAATGGAGACTACAATAAAAAAAACAAAAAAACCTGTTACATTACTGAGGTGGATGTGTTCGGCTTTAGCTGCTGTTCTTTTTTTTTTTTTTTTTTTGTTCCTCAGGAAGATTGAAATTGTCTGGGATCTGTTTTCTTTAGGCAGGGAAAGGCGAGCCCCATGAGTTTAAGGAAAAAACGTTTAAGAAGAAGCGCCAGTGTGGGGTGTGCAAGCAAAACATAGAAAGTCTGGGATCCTTCTGCCGAGGTGAGTCTCTTCTCCTTCACTGCTTTTCAGTAACAGTGTTACTCAAAGTCTGGCTTAGAATGTACTTCTGTGTTGCTTCTCCAATGCTGTGTATCTTGTTCTTTGTCATCTACAGTCTGCAAGACAGCCACTCACAAGAAATGTGAAAGTAAGGTAAGGACATGCTGTATTTACATTTAGTTTTTATTCATTTATTTATTTTAAAGATCCTCTCTGGTCTCATTATCCACCATACCAACATGGTAATAAATGTAAAAACCAGGATAGCTTATACACAGATTAGCTAAATCTCTCCTCAGTTCATCTATCCGTCTCTCTCTCTCGCTCTCTCTCTCTGTCTCTCTGAAGGCCTCTGTGTGTTGGGGTAGCCGCACCCCAGCCTCATGCTTCTCTTGTGAATGGCTTATTGACAAGGCACTGAATGCCTGCTCTACCCTTAGGCTGACCTGGCAGACGCAATGTCAGGATTGCAGGAGCCAGTAGCATTCGGTGTTACAGTACAGCAAGGGTTAAATCCTGCTTTGGAAACTGTTAATGTAGAGTAATCTGTTGGTTAATAAGGGTTGTGGGGTTAGAAATCCCTTGATGCATTCGTTCTGTAGATGTTTCAGTAAACGTATAAGGAAGCACTTCTGGTTTTAGGAATGTGGCGACACTGACCCTTTTTACACTTGGTCTTTAAATGCTTCTTGGGCGATCGGATCCCAAGTGAACAGTGATAGATACAAGTGTAATAGACGCATTTAAGACACATTCACTCAAATCACTTGCTGAGGTGGTCTGAGACATATTTGACCCCATATCATTTGTAGTATAAACGTGACCATTCGTCTGTCTAATGACAAAGATACACTTAAGCAATATCACACAAGAGGGAGCGCTGTTGTACTGAATATCATCACGGCTGTGATGATCAGAGCCGTGCTGATATTCAGTGCAACGGCAAAATCTCAAGTGTGATATCGCTTTTATACAACAGTTGCATACCCAAGAAATGAATATCAAGTAAATGATGAAGAAGCCACACTCATTTTATAGCCTCTCAGCATAACTAGGTAGCGCACATTGGTTTATAGGTTTAGCGTTTTTAAGCGATCGCCCTATCATTGCGAGTTGGAATCCTGCTGATGCCATAGCGGTCACGCCGCCGGGAGCTCAGAGAGCAAAATTGGCCTCAAGGAGGGAGGGGTGGCTTCCACCCTCTCCCCAGTCACTCACTAGCCAATCATTTATTTCCAATAAAAAAGCTGCTTCCAATAAAAGTGGCGTCCCTTCTTCCTTTTCATATTCATTTGATGTAAAGGAACATCATGTTTCTGGACCAGAACGGGGTTGAGTAAACTTAACAATTGTTTGTGGACTGGAACCAACTGTTGTACAATATCCAATCGTTCTTAGAATACAGATTCATTCTGGCACTAGGACCAATGTTCTGTGGTTTGTCCCTGCAATGTTCCAAATGTCCTAAAATCTAAAATCCTTAGCTATCCAAATACTCTCGAGGAACACTATTTTCTGTTAGTGTTCACCTAGAGATGCTTTCGAGATGCTCTTTACTTCCTGCTGATGTGTTCATGACATGTATCATCATTTACATAAAGTATAATGCTTCAGCTAGTTGTTCAGACTTAGCTGCACCTGTGTTCAGGACTGTGGAAGTCTCAACCTTCTGTAGACGTGCATGACATCATCCCTGACGTCTGTGATCCTACTTGGACAAGTCTGCCAGTTTAACCTCAGCAGGCCCAGAGTCCCAATTTTTCTGCCATTCTGTAGGGATCGTCTCAATGCTGCAAGAGAAACGCTGTCACTGTCCCACAGGGGGACTATCAGGAACTGGGACAGTACTTTTTCAGCCCCTTATCTGCTCTGCGGCACCCGTGCTAGCGGTCCAGCCTTCAACACCTTGGCATTGAGGCTGAACAAAGGGATGCTTTTGAAAACCATTTCACTCCACCTGGCATAGAAGACACAAAGGAACTTGGCATATCTCAGTGCCAGGGACAAGATCAAAGTCTCCACTGCCTTTCTGGGGACAACACGGAAAAACAAATAAGGACACTTGAATGCTGGCTTGGCTCACTGTTAATAGCCGTGCCAAATGGCTTACAGGCTGCGAACATTAAGTCTGGTGTTAAGTCATTATAATTTCCACATGTTTGAACTGAAGAGGTCTTTGTTTAATATCTTAAGTCATGATTGCTGTTGCCAGCTTGCTGAAGCTGTGCAGCCCTCAGCGCACTGTGACTGCAGTCCTCCCTCACTAATACCAAAGATCCATTTGGACGCGAGTCAGCTGTTCCCTGTTGTTCTGGTGTGCGTTAGGCAATCTGCTGTTCCCTGACAAATGATTTGATTTGACTATTTATCCATTCTCCCTACTGGCCTACTGGAACGTAAAACAGATCAGAGACATGCGCTAGAGCGATTTAGAACAAATGATTTATAATATTATGTGAATAGGGATGGGCATTCATTTTGATTTAAGTTCGTGCTCAAAGCAGATATACGTATTAGCATTTAGCAGAAATTTTGAGATGTGGTAAAGAAAATGGAAGGATGCAAGATCTTTCATAGAAGTTACAGAATCCTTTTCTAATAAAAGCGAGTAGCTTTCTGCCTATGCTTCTGCTGAGACTGGGTTAGCATTTCGAATGAGGTGGTGTAGAATGCTAAAGCTCAGTGAGCTCTGAGCTTTTGAACTTGACCTGGCTCCTAAATATGTCCTTTTTTGGTTCATGTCATGTTTGACATCTTTTATATAACCACAATGGTCATTACTGTATCTTTAAAAATGTGTAGCCTGTTAAACTCTAGTTGCAAAGATGCCTTTCCACATCTTTTAAATGTCTGTGTGCAGGCAAAGGTAAACGAGGATGCTGGCACTACATGGTGTGTGGTACGTGGTCTAATGCTAGCATAGTAACTTTTTTGTCATTATCACAGTGTTTCTTGAATGTTTACACGCTAGAAGTGTGATGTTTTTAAGCCGATCTTTTAAACATCGTTTCCTAGGAGAGCAGGGAGTATTCTGGGAAATGACTTGCTAAGCAGTCCATTCACAACATCTGGAACATGGTTATGAGGTCATACCATAATTGGTGGTCATACCTACCCTGTACGTTTTTGCAAAATGGCCCAATAACATGCAGATTACTAATATTCTTGCCTGAAACTACTCCTGTACTTGTAATATCACAAGCCATCTCATGGTGTAATTTTAGTTTGATTAATGTGGTATTGTCAGCAGTTTCCTCTGAACCTTATTTTTTCAAGTTAAATCTCTCAGGATATAAAGACCACCACCCTGTCCCAGTCCCTTGCTGGCTGCAGTTTGTCTGGAGTGACTCATGTGATGAGTCAAGAATGAATTCTTTTTATTTATGTTCGCGTGCGTTTGTCCCGAATTTTCCCATCAGACGAGTCGACTGCTTTTAAGGTGCGTCTGCAAACAATTCGGTGAGCAGTAAAGACCCTCTAACCACAAGCACTGTTGCCCAATGAGACAAACTGGCTCATACATCAAGGCAGTGGAAATATCTTCTCTCCCACTCACTTGTTCTGTGTGCTGTTTTTCTCAAATGGTGCTTCCTGAAGTCAAAGATAGAATCAGGAATTGTCGGAGTTCTTCCTTTGGGGTGTGTGTTTGTGTGGTTGTGTGAGTGAGACAGATAGTGAGAGAGAGTGCGCAAGTCTGGGTCATGGCACACCACTTGTCTCCAGTCGTACAATAAAGAAACTCATGTGTAGGTGTAATTGTGTCCCCACAACATTTTGATATTTGCATATTTGTTCCCAAAAATGTTTTTGAAAGTTAAAAGAAAATCTTTTTGTTTAATATATTGTGCCAGAAAGTGCTCCAGGTGCTCCCTAAGAGCATCAGTTTAGCCATTTACACAGTTTATCTCAGGGTGGTGAAGGTAATGAACTGTCTCCTCTGTGATTAATTTCTTCCATCTGGACGTCTGTACATGAGCACGGCACAAACGAGTTTGTACGAGCTGTGGACCTGAATGTTTGCATCTCACACGGTTACATGATCATATTATCATATTATGAATTCATCCATAAAAGGCTACAGTTCTTATATCATGGCATATGCGCATATTTAATCAGCCTGTGACATCGAACTCCTTGGTTTACTTTCATTTTCCTTCTGACAGACGTAAGCCACGGCGTAGGCGATGTGAACCATAGCAACTAAATTTCCAAAGCATCTGTCATTCCTTGATTTTCCTCAGTGTTGGTGTGGGTTTACACGCTCTGTATGTTTTTCCGTTAAGTTATGCCTTTGGACTCCAGTCACATGCACATCAGAAGCTTGGTTTTTATTTTAACATGTTCCCTGCAGGCAGCGTGGTGGTGCAGTGGTTAGCACTTAAGTGTCCCTTCACAGCAAGAAGGTTCTGGGTTCGAGCCTGGCCTTCTGTTCGGGCCTTTCTGTGTGGAGTTTGTTTGCATGTTCTCCCTGTGCCTGAGTGGGTTTCTGCCTACAGCTCAAAGACAGCGGTTACCTATCACCCAAAGTCAGCTTGGATTGGCTCCAGCTCCTGTGATCCTTAATGGATAAGCGGTATAGATAATGGATGGATGAATGTTCCCTAAATCATGAAAGTGATAGGACTTCATCTGTGTGTTTATACTGCTTATCTGTGAGCATTTCAGGCAGGTGTGTGCAGACACTTGTGTAGGTATCTGCCTTAATATGCTGCTTTCAACTACAGCTCATAGCGTAGAATTTCCAACCACTGACTAGGAGAGAGAAAAACACCCCCTCGACTTGGAATTCCTACTCCGAAAGTCAGGAAAGGACTCTAAACCCTGAGTTAAGCATATGATGTATAACATTGATGTTCAAACCATCAGCAATACGTATAGTGTCTGCTACACGGTTTGCAGTTTTGAGAAGATAAGTAGAACCTGAATGTTGAAATTCTGCCATGTATTGCTAACATTAGCTAACTTGCTTGCTAGCTAATGGAGGCGTCGAACTTATTTCTCACTGTGTAGCTCAAATGTACAGAGCTCAATCCGATGTTATTCCAAGCTCCAACTTCCCACTTAGCTGTTAAGTTGTAATAGAAACATTTCACTGTAGGAAGAATAGATAGCAGACATCACAGTTGTAACTTTGCTTTGTTGTAACTTTGCTCTGGGGGTAAGAAAGAAACTTGCATGGTCAATTATAAATCAAGTCAATTTACACCAAAAGCGTTTCTGAAGCATTACCACTCGTGCGTTTTAAAGAGTTCACGCATTGAAGGGCTGAAGATCAGGGGATGTCACAGCTGTAGTGAATAATGTATGGGGAGGAAGGAACATTTCCTGCACTGGTGTATTAAAAAAAAAAAGATCTTCATTTCCTGTGATGGCAGCAGTTGAATGGGCCAGGCAGACATAGGACATCATTTCCAGGAACAGCCCTGACTATAGTGCACGTTTATAATCTCATTTACTGTATTTCTGTGTGTGCATGTTTGTGTGGGCCATTTCAGAACCACACTGATAAAACTGCTAGGAAGTTATAGTTTAGGCAGATTTGTCTGCTGTTGTGTTTGATCGCGTTGATGATCCTCTGTACACTTCGATCCAGCTGGTCACAACGTGCAGTATGGTTAAATGCAGTGATTCATTGTGTTACCAAGAAAGTGATAAACAGTACATGAACTGATTAACTGCCATATAAGGGAGCAGTGTTTTATAGATCAGTGTTTATGCTGAAATTAGAAATATGAATATACCATGCCTTGGAGCTTTGCAACTTATTTCTAACAAATCAAATATATTTGAGCACTCTATCCAAGAGTCTTCTTAAGGAATACTAGTTGAAAAAATGTCATCTGCACCATCCATCATCTTGCAGTGCTTTGAAATTCAATTAGGTTCGAATGTTAAAGGTATCTTGAGCTGTTTTGATCGCTAGTTGTGTGGCTTTAAGAAACACTCCAAATAAAAAAAAAAAAAAAAGGATTTTTTTTTTTCAATAATTATCTTTTCTTAGCTTTCTAAAGCTAAGAAAGAACCCTCTCTGAAATGACAGATAAAAATTATTCTAGGAATCTACATAAAAACTGGACGTGCGGTGGCCGTCACGTGCTCATAGCGTACTTCCGATGACTTTTTCTGTGCTGAATAATAAGTATGATCCTCTATTTTTCAAAATTTGGGATTTCAAACTTGTTAGCCAGCACCAGTAAATACTGATTCCTCTTCTTTCTTCTTCTTTGTCATCCTTCTGGTGCTTCCTAACAGATTCTTGCTGCTTCTTGTAAAAACACTGAATGTGAAAGGCGCTCTCTAGATGTTTGTCCATTCAGGGCTACTGTAGCGCCACAACGTAGAGCTCCATAGAGGAACTCATTCTAAGTTTACAAAAAACGCAATGAGTCGTAGTTACAGATAATTACACACTAATGAAAACATATTTATGAATTCAATAATTCCATTTCTTCTAACAGATACAATCAAAATCCTACATAGTGGACCTTTAAGGAAACACTGACGAGCCCCCTAAGAGTGCTAGGTGTAACTGTTTCAGCATGTTCACAAAACCTTCCAGAAGCCACGGCGTAAGAACTACAACAAAATCAAGCAGTAAATAACCCCAGCTATTTGACGTGGGATTTTCCTCTGTTGATATCTTGTAAATGGAGGAGTGTATGTACTGTTTTATTTTTGTCCTAGCTCTGTGTTCATGGTAGTTGAAGGACTGTTGTCCCTGGAGGATTTCAAGTTCCTGTTTATCCTGGCAAAATGAGATATTACGGGGTTGAGAAAAATAGACAATTGTGATTAAAGAGTTAAAGGAGCAAAAGTGGAGTTGAGCTACATGCTCTCCACTGGAGCACATTTCTATATAAACAATGTGAGATTGGAACAGCTGCTTAGGAAGTGGTCCATCAGTACGTGTGAGAACCGGTCTGCTGGGGAGATGACTAGTCTTGGGAATCTCCAGAGCAGAACTCAGTAAAGTGTATGCACGTAGTCATGCCCCTTATACTGTCAGTGCAGTTCTGTCAGCACATGACATGCACCAACCTTGATTTACTTATCAGCCCTCAGGGATACTTTATCCCTTGTTCTACTTCCACGTCTCAGTGTCACATAAAAGCAGATCTGCCCTTGCTTTCACCATTGTCATATTACAGTTTACAGGAGAGGAAGGATGATTATACAGACCATATTTCTTGTTAGTTATGAGAAGTTAAATCCCCCAAATATGAGTATATGGGTTTCTAAGATAATGTATGTGTATAGACCCAGACTCTGTCTCTTGGCTCTGTCCTATTATTCCAAGTTAAAGAAAAAAAATACACAGTTACATAGTTAATGTTATTCATAATGACAGTCAAGATACTATCATTGTCATTTACCTAGCCCAATCTACACACGATAGAAATAAAACTAATGCAGTTGCATTTGACTTCAGTTCAGCTTAAAACTTGCTCTGCCTTGGTGTACAAAGTAAAAATGAAACTTCTTCTTGCACAAGGGGTTTAATTGGCTGGAACGTTCAAACTGAACCTTATTCACACGCTTCACCACAGTGGATTGGTCAGTAATTGTATGCCTACGAAGTACATTTATACTGTAGTTGAATTGGCCGCTGTAGTTACTGAGCAGTAGCCACGCACAAAGAATTTGGCAGTAATCTGTCTATGAAGACCGCTGAACACGAAAAATTCAATTTAAGGAACATGCGGGGTTCAAAGGAAAGCCCCCTCTCACAGTGTTTCTGCCTGAAAACAATACATTCCAGCCTGACTAATTTCATTAATGACACTGTTTACACCAGAGGTAATATCAGCCCTCCTTCTCCTCCCACACTTCCTCCATTCCTTCCTTTCTTCTCTTCCTCCTGCCATCACTCAATCTTAATTTCAGCCACACCCATTCTTCTCCACTCCCATCCTTATCCTTATCCTTATGTTTTTAACTCCCTAGCTCTCTTCGATCATTTACAGTCCGCCTCTCGGATAGAGAACGTAGTCGTCGTTTGGCACGGAGTTGCCTTCCGCACAGATCCAAACCACCTGCTTTTTTTTGTTCGAGCTCAGCCAGCTGAAAACCCTGAACCTCAGAAAGCATTTCTCCCAGTGGGTTACATACAGCTTGTGTGTCAAAACTTGTCAGTGTTTACTTTAGGTCACTTTAGGAGCTATCAGAATTGTAAACAGGCCCCTTGCTTTACATTATGGACAATTTCAAACCTCAAGATGGAGACACGCACACGCACACGCACACACACACACACACACACACACCCTATAATCTCCACTATGTCTTATATTGAACTTAACATGACATCAGGCAGTGAAATGACATCTGGAATGTTTAATGCTGTCTGAATAGACTGGGTATTATATACCACTCCACACACAGGTTACAGAACGTATGGTTAGGCTGTGTTGTGTTTGGAGACCTGCTTCAACAAGTGAGTTGTGTATAAAAGTATGTAATGTTTCATTTGGCACAAAGAAATATTTACACACACCTCCCGCCAAGCCAGTCTGAAGTTTACCTTTATGGCATACTAGAGCCTAATCTCACATAATGATGGAAGTCCGCTCGAGCGTTGGGCCATTCCTAATTTCCCTCTGAACCCCCGAGAGAGAAAGGGAAGAGGGAAGGACCGAATTCTGGGGACTGAGGGAGAGGGACCAAGAAAGCAAGCCTTTGCAGGAAATGAGTGCATAAGTGTTGGCCCAGGAGATGGAATCTGGTGTGTTTGTTCTGGCATAATGCTCCCCTGCTGCAGGCCCCCAACCCAGCAAGAGCGAAAGGCACAGGGAAAGGACTGCAGGAAAACCTTACATGGGGAAAAGGGGAGCTTTGAGGGAGTTGGTGGAAAATGGATGGAATAAGGTATGGTGATGAAGGGATGAAGCAGTAAGGAGAAAAACCTTAAGAGTGAAAGGGCAATAGAGATGGAGCACAGGTGAGGAAGGGTAGAAAAATCTCAGTTGAGGAAACAAGGGTTAGTGGAGATCAGAGATGTGTTGTGGCATTAGAATGATTGAAGACTACTGGAAGGGAAGGCTCTAATGAATGTGGCACAAAAACATGCCTGATGACGATATGAATAAACTGGACATGGCTAAAGTGGGTTAAAATGAGGGAAAAGATGTTGAAAGAACAAACAGAAATTAACCGTGAAGGAAAGCAAGCTGTATTTTATGTGTATATATTACTTTAACAGACACCATTTAATATGTTCTGCTTTAGCAGTAGTTGTCCATTTTCCATATAGTTAATCATGTTAAAGGTCCACTATGTAGGATTTAGGGGGATCTATTAGCAGAAATGGAATATAATATTCATATGTTCATGTTTTCAATAGTGTATAATAACCTGTAACTACAAATGGTTGTGTTTTCATAAGCTTAGAATGAGCCCTTTATATCTACATAGGGCACGGGTCCACCTCTACGGAGCTGCCATTTTGCACCACTACAGTAGCCCAGAATGGACAAACCTCTAGAGAGCACCTTCTGCATTTCACGTTTTTACAAGTGGCAGCGTGAATCCAGAAGGAAGCGCCAGAAGGACAACAAAGAAGAAGAAATAAGAGGAATCAGTGTTTGCTAGTGCAAGTTTGAGAACTCAAATTTTTTAAAAATGGAGGATAATTCTTATTTTTAGCGTGGAACAAGCAAGGGAGCACAGTACATCCACCGTACCAGAAAGCCACCGTACATAATCCGTTCTAATACATGCTTGGAAAGGGAGGGATAAGGGAGGGGCATCAACTGAATCCTACATAGTGGACCTTTAATGTTGCATGCTGTTTAATGTTGAGTAATACACACATTTTGATAAAAGCCCATGGTTGAAATTTGTAAACTGTGAAAATGTATACATTATAATTATTTTAATTAAAAAAGCAGTAAGTAGTGAGGAGCTAACGGGTGCTTAGCCTGATTGTAAAGTTTAATGAAAAGCGCCTAGGATGGCCTGCCATGCTTCAACTAAAATATTGTTAAGAACTCAAAATATAAAACAGTTACTGTTGCATGTGATTTTTCATAATATTAACGTCTTCATTATTATTCTAAAAATAATGAGTAAAAATGAGGAAAACCCATCTATGAGCAGGTGTCCAGACTTTTGACTGGTTACAGAAGATTGCTTTTTACATGCAGTCTTAGAGCAGAGAATTGAACTGCTCATGAACTACATGAACAAATCCTTTTGCATGTGTATTTTCAGATTTCAGCCAAGACATTTGGAAAATGGATTTTATAATGGGAGCCCACCTAGCAACACACACACCAAACTGTACATAGAGACTTAATTTGACATCAGAGTTTCTACTGGCTCCTGTCTTTTTATTTATTTCATTTAAAAATATTTTAATAATGATTTTGATCCACTTTTTATATACACCCAAAGGCCTCAGTTGCACTTTCCTGGAAACTTACACACAAATATGCAACAAACCAGAATTTTGCATCATATGTCAGTTGCTCCAGTGTGTCATGCAACCAAAATACAACACAATCTGATAACCTCTCTCACGCAGGCACAGCATATTTACACACACCATGTCCCAGACCAAGGCCAGTGGAGTGAGATCTTCTGGCCTCAGCCCTTTTCCTGTGGCCAAACAAACACGGCAGTACAGGAGCAGATGTGTCCAGGGGGGTTGGAGAAACTTTAGCAGTGGGTCATTACATAAGCATGACTGTCAGCACGCACACACACAACTTGTTCAGACTACCTGATGTGAGCCAACCATTGCTTCGTGGTATTCTCCATAAGGAATGTCAGAGGTCAGCCCAATTTCCAGTACTCAGGGATGTACACAGCTGTCCATAAGTGCAAGCCCCCCTCCCTTCTCTCTCTCTCTCTCTCTCTCTCTCTCTCTCTCTCTCTGTCTGTCACACATGTGAGTTTTTTTTCCCTCTAGCTTATCTGTCACTGTAAGGAAGCATTTCCTCTGCCCCTTCCCAGCACACCACTCCCTTCCCTTCATCCTCCATATGGAGAGAGGAATAGGACAGGGGTGGAAGGGAAGAGTGGCAGGGCTGAGTTGGTGTGTGTGCATGCATACATGTGCATGTGCCTGTGTAGGTGATGGGGATGTTGCTGTTTTCCTTAATCAAGTTACTATTCTTCATTGCAGGCCAGCACACCCTGTATACCGCCCCCATCCTCTGACCTGGTGAGTTGAATTTTCTCTCATATTGTATTGTAAATGCCTTGTGCTCACAGTCTCAGGATAAGCTCCAGACCCACCACAGCCTGGACCAGCATAAAGTGCTTACTGAAAATGAATGAATGAATATTGCATTATAAGAGTTCTTGCCTGTGTTAGATGGCTAGTCTCATCACTTCACTCCATTTACATTTGCTTCATTGCTCACTTGAGCACTCAATTTACTCCCTCCCTCCATCATTCAACTCTGTGGTGAAAAACAGCTCTATTAAATGCATGTTTGTTTTTTTTAAGTGCTGATTTTTTTAGGTTTCTCCTCAAAGCCATCAGATAATGAATTCTAATGCATTTCAAACATCAGGAATGCACCAGAATGTGCAGTGAAGTGTTGCTCATTCATTGTCACTAGGTTGATACACTCAAGACTACACCGTTTTGTACCTTTAGTATGCACTTTTTACCTAGAAGGTTGCATGTAGTGGATATTTTAATCCTAAAGTACCTTATCAACCCTGAGTACCTTATGTACCAAATGTGTCTTAAACCATGCAAGGAAAGGTATGGTTTAGTACTTTTTTTTCTGATAGCACAGGACATAAGTTTTAAGAAGCAGTTTGAAAGAGACTTACTTCTAAGGAGTTCAGCGTTGGTCGTTTTGGAACTGATGACAGGAAGAGAGTCCGAGCTACTAGAGAATTTCAGTTATTCATCCAAGTGATTTTTGCTCCAGATTTTCTCTAAAGTCTTTAGCATTCAGTAAAACTGAGGCCAAAATAAAGACACATTCTTATCTGTTGGCTGTGTTTATCATGCCTTATCCTGCTTCTCATCTACAGCAGCGGAGAGGAACGGCCTCCTCTCGACACATTCAGCATCTGGTAAGGACATGCTTTTCTGTCTTCCTCAGCGTATTTGTACAACCGGATACAGTAACACTACAGTATTACATTAATACATGTGTGGAGAAAATGTGATAAAGAGCCACACATAATAATAATAATAGCACTCTAACTTGGTTCTTTCCTTCAGGGCTCAACCAAATCTTTGACATACACCAAACCGAGAAGTACCCTACCCAGGTAAATGTTCCTTCTTAAGGTCCAAAGTCTTTACTATGCAACAAAGCAGTAAGCATAGTGACAGTGAGCATTCTTCAGAAGCAGACCTGCACAAGCCTTGAGCCAATTACACTTAACAAACATCCTGGACCATAAATCTGTGGGTTTTATCTGTGGAACAAAACTGCTAAAGCTCACTGAGTTAATCTTTTTTGGCTTTGAATGTGGAGTAATGTGCAGAGAATCATCGCTCAAGCATGTGACTAAGCACTTGGCTATTTCTGTTGGAACAGACTGACAGCTTGGATGTTTCATATCAAAACCCCATGCACATGACTTGTGCACCAATTCAATATATTACCAAAAACTGTAGAAGACTGTTTGTAATTTTGTGGGCTGGATGCATAATATATTCCTACCTCCCTGTCATCAATAGCTGTCTCCTTCCCTCCACATTCACAGTCCCCTGTTTACTGCCAAAGCGTCCGCTACACAATTTGACAGTATTTTAATAGAATAATATAAGAATAATAACATTTAACTCTAAACATGCAAAATCCCCCTTCTCAGGAGTCTGAGTGTGGATCGGGTGATGGACAGGGTGATGGAGCGCCACTACGACTTCGACCTCACTTACATCACTGAGCGCATCATCTCCGTCTTCTTTCCCCCTCTGCTGGATGAGCAGCGTTATCGTCTCAATCTTAAAGAGGTGGCAGCTATGCTCAAGTCCAAACACCAGGACAAGTTTTTGGTCAGTAATTCTGGTTTTACAGCTCAGTACTTGGAGAAATGAATGCGCAATGAAGGCGTTTTCTCTGCAGTCCTCAATTTTAATACCTCGTATGTCCTGTGCAGTTACTAAACCTGTCTGAGAGAAGGCATGACATCACACGGCTTAACCTCAAGGTAGACATACTATGGATGTTTCATTAGCAGTTTACAAGGAATTATAGCATAAATAGCTTTTGACATAAATTAGCTAATTTTTCATTATCCTTATCATTATTTTTCCATTCTCATCTCTCTCTCTCTTGCTCTCTCTGTCATTCTCTCTCACTTGCTCTCAGGTCCATGATTTTGGCTGGCCAGACCTACATGCACCCCCACTGGACAAAATCTGTTCCATGTGCAAAGCCATGGAGACGTGGCTGAACTCTGACCCCCAGCATGTGGTGGTCCTGCACTGCAAGGTCAGGGGTTACACATGTCTTGAGAAAGTTCATGTATGATGAACATCTTGTACAAATGTTAATATATTTATAATCACTGTGATTTCAGCAAGCAGGGAATAGCAATTATAGTTCATTTCTGCATTTTATCTAGAGGTAGTTAATAACTTGGGTCTTTAAGTTAGAAATCCACAATGACCTGTAACCTTAATTTAAAAGCATGAATGTGTTATTTAAAAACTATGAGTAGGTAACTTATATTTAAAAAAAACATTCCTTTCTAACAAGCTCATATCAAATGGCTTCATTTTACAGGGGAATAAAGGAAAGACAGGAGTTATCATCGCTGCTTACATGCACTACAGCAAGATCTCAGCAGGGTGAGAGTCTCCATTCAGTTCTCCACACAAAACCCAAACCCATTATACTGTGTCCCAGGGTAGTCTGGAAGGAGGGGATCATTTAATATTAAGTTAATGCCAATATCTAGAAACAATCTGGAGATACTGAATAGCACAACATTAAAAACATCCATCAAGAGGGTGCAGCTTTTAATCCCAGTTATGCCTTAGCTATCCATAGCTGTGGTTCCGCTAAAAGATATTAACTAAAGATACTAACTAGTGAGTGTAATGGTGGTGACTAAAGTGAAAGAGAAATGGGATAAAGTCCAGAATAAAAACAAAACCAAGGTACTTATGTCAACAGGAGATAATCCACCGAAGCAAGGCTTCAGAGTCTTTACCATAAACATAAACATCTTCATATGTCATACCCGTTTGCTATGTGTGTCTTTATACAGGGCAGATCAGGCTCTCAGCACACTGGCTATGAGGAAATTTTGCGAGGACAAAGTGTCATCATCTCTCCAGCCGTCACAGAACAGGTGTTTTTTTTCTCATATGTATTACTTAGTTTTGGGTTTTTTTGTCTTATACAGTACTATTTTATACATTATTGACATTCTGTTGCACTTCTTCCTCTCTCTGAATTCAATTACACTATATGGCCAAATGTATGTGGACACCTAATAGTCACACCCAGATGTGCTTGTTCAACATCCCATTCCAGATATAGTCCTGCTTTGCTGTTATAATAACCTCCAATCTTCTGGGAAGGCTTTTCCATTTTGGAGTTCAGCCACAAGAGCATTAGTGAGGTCAGGCACTAATGTTGGGTGAGGAGGCCTGGGGTGCAATTGGCATTCCAGTTCATTACAAAGGATCTGTGCATGACACACGAGTTCTTTCTCTCCAACCTTGGCAAACCATGTCTTCATGGAGCTTGCTTTGTGGACAGAGGTATTGTCATGCTGGAACAGTTTTAGGCCTTTTACTAGGCCAGTGAAGGGAAATTGCAATGCTACAGCATATAAAGACATCCTATACAGTTGTGTGCTTCCAAGTTTGTGACTACAGATGACCTAAATATGGGTGTGATGGTCAGGTGTTCAGATACTTTTGGTAAGATTGTGTGCATTTATCGACATGACCTTTACAGCAGTTACAGTCTCTTTATCTCTATCACTCTCTCTCCAGGTATATATATTATTTTGGTGGACTTCTATCAGGGGCCATAAAGATGAACAGCAGTCCCCTTTTCCTCCACCAGGTCCTTATTCCTACCATCCCCAAATTTCATGCAGATGGAGGTGAGTGAATGACCTCATCCTTGGCTTGATGTGGGTGTCATGTTGATGGGAATGTTTTAGTATTGGTGTGTGTGATTGTGTGTTCACTGTGAGAGTTAACACTGGTTTGTCAGTTACCACACCTTCTGAAAATGCACACATGCAAACAGAGCATGTTTGTTTTTAATCTGTTGCAGTGGAGGAGAGGGTTTCGGAAGCATTTAACACATTCCTCCATCACTCTACCTTGTTCTTAATGTTTATCTCTCGCTATCTTGTGGATCTTTTTTGTTCCTCTGTCCACAGGGTACCTCCCCTTCCTGAAGATCTATCAGTCCATGCAGCTGGTCTATACCTCCGGCATATAGTGAGTCATGTTCAAATTAAGCATTTTAGTCTTAACTGAATCACCAGCCTGTGTAGTTCCTCATCCTGAGTCTATGTGTTTTTCAGTGATTTGCAGGGTTCAACGGGCAGAAAGCTGTGTGTGACCATGGAGCCTGCTCTGTTGCTTAAAGGAGACATTATGGTGCGTAGAGATGGCCACCATGACATATTCACCGCCACTTCCCCTCAGTTTAAATCATAACAGACCCCACCACTTACTATACTCTCACCCTCATTTTCTGTAGGTGAAGTGCTACCACAGACGACTTCAGGCCACTGAGAGAGACACGGTGTTCCGACTCCAGTTTCACACCTGCACCATCCATGGAGCACAGCTCTGGTTTGGGAAAGGAGAACTTGATGAAGCTTGCTCAGGTACACCACCCATAAACAGTGAAAGCAGCCATCCTGAATGTTTGAATTCCCTCTACACTAATTTTCCTAGCCTATTATGTTGTTTCACAGTGTGACTGTTTCACATTTCATCCTAATTGAGACCATGCCAAACCCTGTCAAAAATATTCTGTACGAGTGTTCTGGAAGATCTCCAGTGGAACTGTTTTAGTTACAATATAATTTGTAGCTGGTTTTAATATCTGCCCATAATCCATTGTATCCCCGGTTGAGAGAATTCATAAGATCTACTCTCCAGATCTCCTCTCAGTGGATAACACCCGCCTACCACAGCTGGCTAATTGGATGACATGCTCCCTATACATTCTCTTCTGGCTTTGTAGCAGGACTGTGGAATAAACTTCAGCTGCTTGTCAGTTCTTCTAATCTTGTAATATGTCATACAGTATTTGTCTGATAATTTACTGAAGCACTGATGATGAAGGCTTAGAGAACAGATCTTTTAGCTTTCCTTCCTGTCTTTAAAGTGATTTTTTTGATATCTTACTGGTCTCTGTAGATGACAGATTTTCCCCTGATGCCACTGTGGAATTTGTCTTTTCCTCTGGGCCAGAGAAAATTAAAGGTATTTTGTTCACATTCAAATTATGCAAGCTGTAAATGTTTTTTTAAATAATTTGTACAACTTTGCAGGATTTTTAAAATTTTTTAGGCTATTTTTTAATGTCACCAAACATACCACCAATTGTACAGGTGGCAGAATGTAACTACAGTATTGCTTTATTAATTAAAATATACGATTAATGCAGAATTCAACACAGAAAATAATTATCCTAAAAAGTTTAGATTTGGATGCAATGGATGCAGACACATGGAAGGTCATTTTTGTACTAAATTATATTGTTGGAAAAAAACTAAGTAATACAAAAATCATTTTAAATACTTGGAAGCATGAAGAGTGTGGAAATACAGTTATTTAAGTTTTCAGTGTTTAAAATGATTGTTTATGTGGTTTAGGACGAGAATACCAGCGGAATGACCCAGCCGTCACAGTTGACTATAATACAGCTGATCAAGTGGTGCGCTGGGATTCTTACAACAACTTGAACCAGAGACATGAAGACAATCAAGCTGGTACAAACCACCCCCTATATTTAGATTTATGTACATGTGCTTTTTTAAACTTTTTATGGTTAGATTATGTTCTTACTAAGTCTTAAGATCAGTTATATTGTCATGCTTTAGATATTGCACACACTCGAGGGCCTTTGGATGGCAGTTTGTACGCTCAGGTGAAGAAGCGACGTGCTGCTTGCGCTTCCTCCTTTCCATCCACCAATGGTAGTCAAGGGCAAATATCTGATGAAAGACAAGGTCATCTCCTGTCGGTCAGCACCGACTCCGGGCATTCATCAGCTCCACCTGAACGCCTTGAAGATTCACCCAGACGGCCACCACCTACTCAGCAAGAACGGGAGGAACTGGAGCGACTTCTTGGAGGGATTGAGGGTGAGAGCACTTGCAGAGATCGTGAAAGGGAAACAGCAATTTTGGATGATGGCGACTCACTTCCGCCGGAAAATACTGGGTCACTGCGTTTGGCTCGTTCGTGTTCCTGTCGCATGGGCTACAGATCACAGCGCTGTGCTGAACTCCATCACTTGCCCAATGGGTACTGCTTGGACCACTCAGCTCCCAGCAACAACCACACAAGAGTACCTTCGCCAAACATGCTTGGGTTGTGCCAGCATCACAGCGGTCACACACACCAGTCGCTCCCACCTCCAGACTTGCTGTGGGATCGACATCAAAGCTCTCAGCACTACCTGCATGGTCCTTCTAGGCATGTTTGCCCTTATCCATCCCAGGATCTCTGCCCTCACCCTCACACACTTTCTCCTAGTGGACGATTGCTGTGCAGGTCAGATGAATTCCTCCCCTACACCCAGCCACAACACAACCACCCACACCACCCAAAAGCAGCTGGACCCTATCATGAAGTGATGCTTGTAGACGGCCTCCTACCCCCTCCTAGCTGCCCATGTCGGGATTGCTGCTTGAGACGAGAGGACTATCATACATTACGGCTTGACAGGGGTGAAGGATTGCACTGGGAAAGGGAAGAGCTTCCTCGAGACAGTGGCTTAAGGCGAAGCAGAGGATCTGAGGTACCAAGACGGACAGAACTGCACTGGGAACGGGACGCAGGGTTAAGACAGGGTCGAGAGGTCTCGCTCCATTGGGACAGGGACAGAGAAGCAGAGTTACAATGGGAGAGGGAACGAGAAGCTGAGTACTGGCATAGAAGAGCTGCCTTGTCTCCATATGGTCCCCCAGGTCATGAGCCTGCCTTCACTTTTGACCCACTGCCGCAGGGTCACCCAGCATTTCCTGAACCCTCAAGATCACACAGTCATGCCCACCTGGATATAAAGTACAGCAGTGGCTCCAGCAGCTACCAGACATCTCACCAAATGTGCCCCTGCTCACCCTACCAGCCCTCGCCTTCTGAGAGCCGTGGGTACGCATCAGGTTATCAATCAGACTCCACTTCTCCACTGCCTCCCAGCTTCTCCTCTTGCTACAGCCATACAGACCCCCACCAGCAGCCCTACAGCTCCAACACACACTCAGGTCAGATACCACAGAGCTCCTTCACCATAAATATGATAAAAGTTTACTTGAAACAAATAGGGTGTTCATCCATCTTGGTGCTTAAGTGTTGATGTACCAGAGCCAATTTAACAAATTTTATAACAAATCCAATGTTAGGAGTCTAGGCTCAAGGCTATGCTTTTCTGCCTTTTCTCCAGATGGTTCTGGAGTTCCAAGTGAGAACGTAGGATGGCGGGACCATATTACCCATGGTTCCTTGAGACGGCTGCACCGTGAAGCACACGGAACATGCTCCACCCCCTCGGATATATCTGGACCACCCACTCCAGTCCACACCAGCAGCCCACTCCATACTCAAGAGAGGTGACTAAGCTTTTGGTTTAGGATGTATATAGTGGATAATTTAAATAAACATTCAATTAATGACATTGTAATAGGAATAACATGGCTTATTATAATAGTAGTTTTACCAACATCCAAAGGAAATAATATAAAACCACTAAATTTTTAAATAAAAAATTTCTTTCAAGTTCCTAAACTGACATTATTTTCAGCCCCAGCCCGAGTGTTCGTGATCAGGGAGCACGATCATCAGAGATGGGCACAGACAGCACTGTGCATCAGGAGAGAATGAACCCATCTCTCCAGAAAAATCTCACAAACTCTGGGCAAGAGCCTTATAGAGTTGGAAGTCCAGCCACAGAGCCTCCTAAGTCATGCACATCCATCCCAGAGAAACACTGCATCCTGCCTCAGCAGCTCTCTACACATTCCCCTTCTCCTCAGCAACTCCCACAACATTCTTCCTTGTCTCCTCAGCAGATCTCTACACATTCCTTGTCATCTTCTCAGCAGCTCTCCCAACATTCCACATCTCCTCAGCAGATCTCCCCACATTCATCCTCTCCTCTGCAGCTCTCACCACATTCATTGTCTCCTCAGCAGCTCTCACCACATCCATCGTCTCCTCAGCAGCTCTCACCACATTCCTCCTCTCCTCCTCATCAGAATTATGCACACTGCTCCCCTCCTAATCAAAACTCCACACACTGCCCACTTCCTCAACAGAACTCCACATACTTCCCACCTCCTCAACAGAACTCCACATACTTCCCACCTCCTCAACAGAATGCCACACACTGCCCACCTCCTCAACAGAGTGCCACACACTGCCCACCTCCTCAACAGAGTGCCACACACTGGCCCCCTCCACAGCAGAGCTCCACACACTGCTCCCCTTCTCAGCAGACTAACATGCTTTCTGCCCCTATAATACCCACAGCAAACTCTAACCCACAAGCCCCAGTGTCCTCTACCCATTCTGCCCCAGCATCTCCTCCTGAGGCAAAACAACAACAGAGCACCAGCCAGCCAGTCAAGGAGGTTAGTCTGCCCCTCTCAACTCCTCAGCTAATCCATAATGAGACAGTTGTACCCTTGGTTTCTCCTAATTCTTTGCAGCACGTTCACCAAATCCAAATATCGGAGTCTGTTTCAGCCCAGCCTCACAACTATGGAGTGCCGTCAATTTCTGATCCAGAAACTCCCAATTCTGCTCCTGTTTCACCTCACCCACCACTGGGCACCATGAATGGCTCTTCCTCCCCTGAACCCCCTGTGCCAGGTTTTGCCACTCTGGGCAGGAAGCTGATGTTGGATACAGGATCCACCCCATCTGGAGATCCTGATGCTAGTTGCAGTGTCTCTGATGCTTACTCGACTTCCAACTTTGCCCTCTCTTCAACCACTTACCCACCTTCTGACACTGCCACCCAGCCTCCATTGCCAGAGAAAAGACGGCAGGGTACCCTGCCAGGTTCACCCAATGGGAAATCAGGCACCCTGAAAGCATCCACAAGTCATTCCCCCTCTGGCCAACACCATGTTACCTTCTCACCACTGGTAGGAGCGGTGACGGTACCTGGTGGGCAGAACGACGGGACAGCAGAAGGCGAAACAGGCAGCATTGTCAGTGTGAAGTTTGTGCAGGACAGCTCCCGGTTCTGGTACAAGCCTGGAATTTCCAGAGAACAAGGTTAGTATGATAGCACAGGGCATCAGAGGACATCCCTTAGTTTTTACATTTACAATTTCATTCAAATTACACTACAGCAAAATGATTAATTGTATGATGATGTGTATGTAAATAACATTGGTTCACTTTTGCCTGGATTGTTTGAAAACAGCAAATAAAAAAACTAATATTTTCATACTTTCCTCTCTACAGCTGCTTTTTGTTAGCAAGAGCTCAATGTTTAGAAGATCTGTTTTTAACACTGAAGTATAAACTTTCAGTTATCTTATTCTCTCATTCTCTCCCCTCTTTCTATAGCCATTGCAGCTCTGAAGGAAAAGGAACCGGGGGCGTTCCTCATCAGGGATAGTAACTCCTTCCAGGGGGCCTATGGTTTGGCCCTCAAAGTGGCCTCACCACCTGCCAACATCAGCAACCATTCCAGCAAAGGTACACCATTATTTAAGTGTGCAGTGTAGGCACTTCCTCTACTAAACATTCTCCCTATTCACTTGCATAACTGCACTTCCACAGGAAACCCTTAAATCTGAACATGAATACTTCAGCAGAGCTAAATAGCAGGCAGGATTGAAATAGTTCAACTAAGTGTCAAGGGGGAATAGATTTATCTATGAGGAACCAGAGGTAATATTTAGATAGATCTGTTAAAGTGTTCACTGCAGAGGATCAGTCTTAATTTTGTGTGCATCTGGCCATTTCCAAGCTAAGGTTTATCTCTAGCTCCCCCCAGTGGACATTTGTTTTGGTCCGCTTACTGCAAATTTACATTTAAAAGGTATACTTCAGGAAAAGGACACAAAAAAAGAACTCATGCTACCACCTGTATGTCAGTAAATAAAAATGCTCATTTACTGCAATTAAAAACAAAAATGACTGCTCTTACATTTATCTGTATTTTAACAATATGTTTTTTGTACTTACACTCTATTTTGTGAGCAGTTGGAGATCCTTTGGAACAGCTGGTGAGACATTTCCTAATCGAGACTGGGCCACGAGGGGTGAAAATCAAAGGCTGTCAAAATGAACCCCACTTTGGTAAGCAACAGCATAACTAAGAGCATCTCAAACCAAGTGAACAAGCCCAGCAATGGGCTTTTCAAATTTTGGGCTTTTTAAAATTTTTTTAAGTTTTTTCATAGCTGTGTGAGAATGTTGGAATTATGTGGCCAGTGTATTTATTGTATTCACACAACAAGACTTTAACTCAATCTGATTCATACACCAACACAAAGAACTATTATAGAACATCAGTAAAACACACAGAATCTGGTTTGAAGTTGGATTTGAAATTCATATAGACTTGATTATGTAATTGATCAATTGTCTTGAAAATGTTTTTCACCAGTTTGTGTGTTTCTGAAATGGTATGAAAGCCTCAAAATAAATGTTGTGTTTCTGTGTTTCGCAGGGAGTCTGTCAGCGCTGGTGTATCAACATTCCATTACACCCATCTCTCTGCCCTGTGGTCTGCGCATCCCTGACAAGGGTAAACACTCACGGCACACATTCATAAGGTTTGATAGAACTGCCAAACACAAAATAACAGCAGAAACATGCCGAAGTCCAGCTAACAATATAACACACGGTAAAATGTGTGTGTCTGAGTTATTCCCAGTCTTCAATGGTTTGATGGAGTAAAGATTATATCATGTTGAATGTTATAGTTCACTTGATACTAAACATTAACCTTGCCATGTTTTTCTGTCTGTCTGTCTGTCTGTCTGTCCTTCAGATCCCATAACAGAGAGCCAAGAAGCGCAGCCTGTCAGCAACATGAGCACAGCAGCAGACTTATTGAAACAGGGAGCAGGTGAGCACTCTCACATCATCTTCAACCCTTCTTCTTACTTTTCTTGTTTCCACCTCTTAGTATTATTCTTTCTCTTCTTATTCTTCCTCTTCTTTTGATTTTCGATTGTTCCTTTTTCATTCTGTTCTAATTCCTTCTTCTTCTCCTCCTCCCCTTCTTACTTCTTTCTCATTAGTATTTTCCCTTGTTTTGTTATTCCACATTTTCTTCTCCAATTTGGTCACCTGCAAGTTCCCACCCAGCAGCCAGCTCCCTGCCGTCACACAACATCTTCCACTCAAGGAGGATGAAGGCTAATGTGTGCTTCCTCAGAGACATGTTAAGGCAACCAACCACATCTTTTCGAACTGCTTAGTAAGCTGCTTCACAGGGCATCATTATAGAGAGAGGAAAGTGCTATCTGCTAGCTGCACACTTCCTTGGCAGTTGACCCATCCTTACCTAGTGTTCCTATAATTGACAGGACAGAGAGTTATGCCATCCCTCCTACCCAGAGAGCAGGGTCACTTCTTTTTCCATTGCAAAATAATTTTTTTCTTCTTCTCCATTTCTTGTTGCTCTTCTCATTTGTCCTCCAGTTGTCCTCATACTCTGAGTTTCTCTCTCTTCAGCATGCAATGTGCTGTACCTGAACTCCGTGGAGACTGAGTCTCTGACAGGACCGCAGGCAGTAGCTAAAGCAACAGGCGTGATGATGGCACTAAGCCCTCGGCCCTCGGCCACCGTAGTGCACTTCAAAGTGTCGACACAAGGCATCACTCTGACCGACAGTCAGCGCCGGTATGCTACCTATTGCATGATTACTTTTCATTCGTTGATGAAATCACCATTAACCACTTTATTACCTGTAACGATATTACCTGTATCCCACATGTACACACATTTTATATACGTTTTATTAGTGTCCCTGTTTGGTTATTTGTTTCGGACTGATGCCATTTTTTCAGGGTGTTCTTCAGGAGGCACTACCCCATTAACAGCGTGACGTTTAGCAGCATAGATCCACAGGACAGGAGGTGAGACTATGTTCAACACACTGCTCACACACATCATTACCACTGGAAATATGCAGGACTGTGGTGAAGGGTTGTGTCCTGCGTGATAAATGTCCTCGAATTAATTTCTGGTTGTTCTTTTGTATAGTCGGTTCTGAAATGTTTTGGATTGTCCAGGCTGACATTTGGTGCTTTAAGTGCTGCTTTCTAAAACTTTATATTAATTGCTTGACTCTCTCTCTGATGACTTTGTATACAAAATTATATAAACCTCTGGTCTAAAATGAACATCTGCCAGGTTGTGCATGAACGTGCAGGCTGCTATGTGTGTCCAGTGTTAGCATTTATCTATGTGGACAGAATTGCCCAGAATGTTGTCCAGGATTTGACTCTGTTCCCTTGTAAATGCAGCTGCATGAAGCCAAAGTTAATCACTGACTCCCATCTTCACCACAGTACAAACTGGAATGGGTTCTAAATATACATATAAAATACAAGTTGAGCAAGCGTATGTGTACCAGTGTGTGTGTGTGTGTGTGTGTGTGTGACAGATAGCATGTTTGTGTAGTTGCCTGCAGCTGTGTGTGCACGTGTGTGAGTCTGTTTCTGAGTGTTTGTCTCCGTCTTCCTTTGCTGTAGGTGGACTAACTCAGACAGCACAACATCTAAGTAAGTGCTCTGTGTGTATGTCTCCCTGTGTGTACATCTGTGTGTGTGCGCGTGTGTTTTCAGACTGTCATGTTGTGTGAGCTGCTTATGAGCTTGGCATTTTTTATATTCATTTCATCTTTCCACTTTTTGCTCTTCCGATTTTAAATTTCAGTAACATCTTCATTTAATCATCTTACAAAACTACTGGATTTTTCATTTCATTTTAAGTGCCATTTCTAGCAATTTACAAATCACAGTCCAGAATTATCCTCACCCTTGGTAAGAATGGGTTAAAAAACAGGTTATAGCTTAATCTCACACCAAAAATACGAGACACCTGTGCATTTAGTGTTTTAGCAACCTCCCGTTGGCAGCATAACGGCACTGAGTCTTGTCATAATCCTTGATGAGACTGGAGAATCCTCTAGGGTTCAAGCTCCTCCCTCGTGGACTCTCATTTCCAGCTTATCCCACAGGTTTTCTATGACGTTCAGGTCAGGGGACTCTGATGGCCTTGCCAAAGCCCTGACTCGGTGGTAACTGAACCATTTCTATGTGGATTTTAGAAGTACATATTGGATCACTGTCCTGCCAGAAGTTCCAGCTGTAATTCAGAAGCTTCTTTCAAGTTTCCTCTGGCTTGCAAAGGCAGCCAGAGTATCGTTTAAAATATCCTGGTACTCCATATATCCTAGCAAGCCACACATCACCACAGATCCCTCGCTATACTAAAGAGTCAGGATTAGGAACCTTTTTGTAGAACCATCCTTTTTAAGCCAAGTCCACCTTGAGTGGTTTGTTTCTTTATTTTTGTCTCATCTGATCCTAGCTCAATAACGTCTAATGAACTGCAGGCTCAACCCACAGCTCACCCCATATTTACGCTTAGATGAAATCAGGCTTTCTTTTGGCACACCTTCCAAGTCAGTTTTTTGGGACGGAGGTAGCATTTACTTTCAAAACCGACCCCAAAACACTGCCATCTTCTGCAAATCTCCAACTGTGATCCTTAAAGAAATGTTTGCCTCACTAGCTACAGTACACTATATGTACCAAATATGTGGACACCCGAATATCACAACAACATGTGGTTCTTCCCCAATCTGTTGCCACAAAGCTGGAAGCGCACAATTGTATAGAATGTCTTTGTAAACTGTAGGATAACAATTTGCCTTCACTTGAACTACAGTGCTGAGCTTAAACCTGTTCCAAAATGACAGTCCCCGTGTGTGCAAAGCAAAGTCCATGAAGATTTGGTTTGCTAATGTTAGATTGGAAGCCCGAGAAAGCCCGCACAGAGCCCTGACCTCAACCCTACTGTACAGCTTAGGAATGAACTGGAACGCCAACTGCACCTCAGGCCTCCTCACCCAACATCAGTGCCTGACCTCACTAATGCGCTTGTGGTTGAGTGGGAAATTCCCACTCACACATTCCAAAATCTAGTGAAAAGCCTTCTCACTGGTGAAGAGGATATTATAACAGCAAAAGGGGGACTAAATCGGGAATTCACCAAGCACATATTAGTGATGGTCAGGTGTCCACAAACGTTTATCCATATAGTGTAGGTGCTCGGTGCATGGGGTAATTTTATCTCACGATCTGCGGAATTATATGAGAAAGCGCCATTTCCCAAAGAAAAGTCAGGGGAAGGATTTTAAAACCCTAAAACGTGACACTGCTCTGTAATGTTGTGGTAAAACTACCTGCAAGCACACAATGCTACACCACGTTCTGGGAATAAGTTGATAACTGGCTTCATAAACGAATGAATAATTGTCCCAGCGTATAGAGTTTTCCGCCACTCTGTACACGGCCATCTGTCTGTAATCCTCACTCACACTTCTCCCCTTTTACCTTGTAGAGTGTTCGGGTTTGTAGCTAAGAAACCAGGCAGCATGGCAGAGAACGTGTGTCACCTGTTTGCCGAGCTCGACCCTGAGCAGCCTGCCACTGCTATCGTTAACTTCATCAACAAAGTCATGCTGGGGCCACAGCAGCGCTAGAGGAAGAAGGAGAGACAGAAGAACATCAATCCCTCACAGACCAGTGTGGCTCGTGGATAAGTGTAAGAGTTACCAAAGCACTAAAAACTAGTCTGCAGTGTAGATGAAGTGCTTCAAGACCAAATCAAAGTGTAATGATCTAAACTGATGTCGTATCAAAATACTGAATATTGATTAGACGCTATTACAAGTCACAATCATTGAGATAGGAATATATTGAGCACTGTTGATTTCTTAATATGCAGTATGAAAAGTATCTTATAATAAGACAGTACATGCACTAAGAAATGCCAAATATCTCCACAGCTGACAATCAACGGTCTTTCTTTATGTACTTCATTATTCAGCTTTATGTAGTTAAATAGAGACTAGCTGCTCCAGGGGTCTACTCTGGCACACGATGTAAGAGAGTACAACGGAACGTCTGAGAGAGTCCAAGCTTTATTGGGAAAGGTGGCGCGAGTAAACGGAGTGGGCGGGGCTTGTAGACAGGCGCGCGAGGAGCAGGTGGTACCAGGGAAGAAATGAGTTTGTGTAAATAGGTTCATCTGGAGTCATAAGGTTGGGTCATATTATTCAGTCTGATTGGCCTTTCATTTAGAACTGAAGTTAAACGGCTTTCAGCTCGAAGCACTCAACGTGGGCCGGTTTACTGCAACATAATCAACCTGCCGAGAAAGACAAGCAGCAGAAGGGTTTTGTTTTTTTGGCTTGTTTTAACACTGCCCTAAAGAATTTTTATTTCAAAATTTATATTAATGTGTTTCCCTTTCATGTCATAACCATGTTAATGTAAAAAGGAGGTCTAAAGTTTTTACTTAACTAAAAAGCTTTTTCTGAGCACTCGTATTTATAAGCTTGTTTAAATATCATGTATTTTGTTTGCATGTATCAGAGTCATTATGGCTTTCTATGAGACAGTCATGTCCAACAGCTTTAATATATTGTGCTCTGTATTTTCTTGAAGATCTTTGTATTTAGTAATATATTCACTCAGATGCAGCTCAGAAAGTGATTAAAATACTTAATGGAAGGAGACTTTTCTATGAAATGGATTTTTAAACTGCTATTTTTTCAACATAAGCATAAATATAATAAATGTAAAGCTGTGGTACCAAGCGGACGCCTTTTCCGATGTTTATTTTTGTCATATGATGTGTATTTTATGTCTAAAGCCAACATTTTCAGCTGGATCGACTTATTTTGGCCTGCTTCAAGCTAGTTTTCAGAATGGAATCACGTTTCCAAGGAAATATAGACTTTCAACTCAAAACAAAGGTTAAACTATTTAAACGGTGCACATTAAAGCTGCCAAAAGCTTTCGAAATGATAGAAAGGGTTTCTTTCCTGATTACAAAGACTGCGCACATTCCTTCAAGTTGAACGCTTAAAAACTAACTGCTCCAAAATGATCCACAGGTTGATTTCCACATTACCCGAAGTGCATTGCTTCAAATGTTTTGAGAGCAGAAACCTACTAAAAAGACAGAAACTATTAAAAAAACAAAGAAGTAAACGGGCTGAAGCCACTGCCATTACTCCTGTCCAGAGGTCTATTAAAAGTAAGTGAAGGCGATAGGACTGTGTATTATAATATTAAAGAGGTTTCACTACTCATCCAAAGGGCTTCGAGGTTACACAAAGTGCAATGGTGTAGACTTACTACTACAAGACACTGGAAACAACCTGGACGGTACGAACGTTTATCTTTCCCCACCACTTCCTGAATGAACCCAGAGACCACAAGAATCACGGCTGCTCTATAACAGACTACTTCACCTCTGCGAGTGCTACACTGCAGACAACTACATGCTGTCTGAATCACCAACCCATGTGATTCACACTTGCTACGTTTGAGAAAAGATGAGACTTTTCATACTTTTTCATCCTTTATGTCCAATCAGGTTTAACCATTACACATTCCATGCAACGTTAAGGACACTCAGCACAGTCCACTGAGTCCCGGCTTAGCTGTAAGGCAAACATTTCAGTTGCGGGTATATCAAAAGGGACCATGTAAACAAAGTACATACCATAAAAAGCAATTTTACAATCTTTGGTAACTGTTGCTGATATCTATAGCAGGGGAATAACACCTACTGAAACACTAGCCGAAAATGCTGTTCCACACAAATACAAAGACGTTTGCATTAAACCACTGTAACCCCATCGACAGAACAAACATTTTGGCCATTCAGTTGGGATGTTTCTAAGTAATTTTATATCATAACATCCTATACAAACAAGTGGGGGGGAAAGAAATCAAAATCTAATTACAAAAATAAAAATGAAAAAAACCCCAAAACATTCATCAAGTGCTGGTTATAAGATGTTCCCCTTTGGTTTTGGTTCTACTAGGAAAAGAAAAAAAGAAAGCAAAGTTCAAAAGACATTCACAATTTCAGTGAGCAGACCTATAATTAATGGGCAGGCACATATCTTAGGTCAACTGTGACTCAATATGGTGACTAACCGCATCGTTTTGAGGCAGTGGTGATTAAAAACAGTTTAGCAGATGCGAGAAGACTCAAACACAGGGCGAATTAAAGTTCCCAGAGTTCCTACACATACTACACGAAAACTGAACAAAGTCTGGTCCTAGGTGCTTCTAGTGTCAAAAATAGTATTTGCGATAATCATAACATGAATCACCTGATTACAGTGATTAAATTCTGCATCTAGGTAGTGTGTAGTGCTTATTTTATTTTAAAATGTAGACTCAAGACACATAAGCAATAGCTGAATAGCCCTGAACATCCTCTGCTAGTCTATGGGCTGACATGTATGAGCTCGACACAGAGGAGCCCTTTTAGTACCGTTGAGGTCAATCCCCTGCATACAAAAAAAATGACAGGTAGCTCCAAGAATAAATAGTTTGTTCCCAAGTGGAATATGTGGACATTCTCCGAGTCTGCTGGTACACTGATTAGCTGGTTACGTGGCTGTGGAATGTTCTGGGCTTCAAGAGAAAGCGGTGGGACGAGCAGCGTGCAGCTCGTGCTCTTCAGGATAATCCGAGTCGTGATCCATGTCAGGGCTGTGTCCGTCGTCCATCTCTGGAGACATGGAGCTTTCCAGGTACTCCCTCTCCATCTGCTGCCCTTTAAGTCCAGCGTGCTGCCTGTGCACACACAGCCAAGACACATCGGTCAGAAAAACAGCATCTCATACACATTATATAACAGAACACTTTGTATGAAAAGGTCTACAGGTCCATTTAATCTATTCTGAAATTAGAAAATAATGGGATTTTAGTACTAACAATTCGCTAAACAATTAGCACAAAATGACTAACCTTGAACCAAAAACGTTTAATGAAAACAAACGAGCTATAATGTTCCCTGCATAAAGTGGTGAGTGTAGCGAAGATGGCAAGTGAAGTCACTCACAGAGCAGACAAAGGAGACAGATCAAGGCTGGAGTCACTGTGGGAACAATCTTCATTCTCATGAGCACTCAACTCTTCATGCATTAAGCTGGCCAGAGTCTGACCAGAGTCTGAGCAACCATACAGCGGCAAGCTGCTGTCCACCATCACAGCCTGCGGCGAAAGCAACGCGTCACACCAAGCTGCCTAGAAATGTTCAACTGTCATGCAGGACACTGATATTTCACCTGGAATCTTATTATTCAGGGCTGTTAATAGAATCGTTCATTGCATTCAATTTAGTAATAAATAAGGATTAATAATCACTTTGTTAAGATGCATTCAATTTCATCTATTAATGATAACTGAAGCTACATTGTGATGACTTTGGGACTCGTTTATCTTCATTTAAAATCTTAGTAGTAGTAGCAATAATAATAATAATAAGTTTGATTTATATAGTGTCTTTCTCACACCCAAGGTCACTTTATGGGAAAAAAAGTCAAACAGAAACCAAAAGCTGCCAGGGTTTTAATTTAGCTGCTCAGAGTCTCATGAAAGGCTCAGGAACCTCAAAATCATCGTACAAACTGTCTACCATCGAAATCTCTTATGTAAACCCGTATATAAACAAAAAAAAAAGAGAATAGAGTACAGGGGAAAACACAAAGCCATGTTTCTGAGCTGCTTGGTGTCATGGACACTGAGTCACAATTACTGTAAAAAAAATATTAATAAAATCAATTAATGTGAAAATAAAATCAAGAGTTTTCTTCTTGCTGACGTTTGTCCGTTCTCTCATTTAGTGAGAGACTCAAGCTGGGAACGATAGTCATCCGATTGATTCTTGACGTGGAGTTTGCATTGTTACCCTGGCAGTTTCTCTGTATTAGTGTATTTCAAACTAGGTTATAACGGGCAATAGTGCAATTTAAATCTTCTTCTTTGGCAGGTTGGAGACCTGTTTGTTTACTCTCTCACACTCTCCTAACTGACTGCAGCACTCACCCGTCACAGTGTCAATCAATCCGTGCGTAAAATTGGGTGTATTATGATGTTCGGGATTCCTAAGCTGGTGTATAGCGGATGTGAACAAAATCTTCCATTAATTGTGACTCGGTGTTCATGACACCCAGCAGCTCAGAAATATTTCTTTGTATTTTCCTGAGAGATAGATTACATAACAAAATCCATGGGGATTACAGATGCTTATAAACACTGTAAAGGAACATGTAGTACAGCTTTGTTCACTATTTCTTCACTAGATTTTTGCCAGTTAGAGTTGCAGGCTAGCTGCCTCTACCAGCCCCAGACGGTTGAAGCCTCTGCATTTTACCCTGTGGGTCATGCATTACATATTACATATTACAGCAGAGCTTTTTTTTCCCCTCAGAGTTTATATTGTAGCTAGCTAACATTAGGCGTTTCAGTCATTGTGTATGCGATGCACTGTTTATGATAGCGGAGAGTGAGTGCAGTTAAACTGGCAGGTTGGTGATGGGGAGCTCTTGTTAGAATGTTAGGATGTCCCTTTTATGTGCACAATAACGTGTTGTCTTATTCTCACAACAATTCTGTAACACTGCAATCCTGAGTCGAGCACTTGAGCTGCATCCCAAACTGTAGAAAACTGTAATAAAAGTCACAACATCGTGAGTGTCACTACTGTTTAGGCCTTCGGGTGCAGTGTGCAGTTTGGGACACAGACTTCAGCTCTATCTGAATGAAGCTTGCAAAGGCATTTTTCTACCAGAGACACCGTTTACACTTGGTATTAAAATGCATCTTGGGCGATCTGATCACAACTGGACAGCGCTAAATACAAGTGTAAACGACCTCCAAGACGCATTCACTCGAACCATTTGCCGAGGTGGTCTGGGACGTATTTAACCACATACCTTCTGTAGTGTAAACGCTAATGCGTCCTGATGCGTCCCTGACACGGACGTAACAGGAAAATGCGTCACTAATGCTGGACACGGAGGTTGTTTTGGTAACAGCGCGACACGCTAGAAAGAAATGGAGAGGAGCGCCGATGTACGTGGTTGGAGTGCAAGAAAATAATGAAGGTATGTTGGTATGGTATGTTGCAGGTTTAATGTTTAATATAATTTTCCGTGGAGACCTTTGACTCTCTAGCGGAAGTGATGTAGGCAGTAACGAAATCTGAACAAAAGTGGTCAGCTGGACACCTTGGAGACGCATGACAGACGCAGGTGTAAACGGCGACGTGTCTCGGCTGTTCACTTCTGGCCTGATTGCCCAAGACGCGTTTTAAAACCAAGTGTAAACACGGCCAGAGCGAGCAAAATTCCAAACCCTTACTTCCTGCAGCTTTAATGAAATCCGTGAGCATCTTTCCATCGTGAATTCGCAATGCTGAAGCAGTAATGAGTGTTTGATAGGTTTGGAGATTGTAAAAATTCCCAAAAGACTCTGCTGGGAGACAGAAATAAGAAAACATCCCAACATTTGACTTACTTGGAGAGCAGACAGAGCAGGGCCCTGGCCAAGACTTGACTGGATGTTTTTCACCAGAGAGGGTGATCTACAGAAAGAAAAGCATGGGTTTACATTAGGAAGAAAAAGCGTATGCAAATTATGCAATCAAAATGTTTATGCCTCCACCAATGAGTGGTGTTTTTGGGTTGTCCGTCTGTCCATCTGAGATTCTGGTTAGTGTACTATCTCAAGAATAAGTGGTTGAAAGTTTGTGGGATTTATAAGAAATAACGCTTGTAACCAGCAGATCATCTGTTCAGATTTTGGAATTTATCTAAACAGAGACAAGGTCACAGAAAGGTCATATATCTGAAAGTCTTTCTTCAATAGCATCTTTCCTGTTTAACATACAGTACCAGACAAATGTTTGGACACACCTTCTAATTCAGTGTTTTTTCTTCATGTTTATTACTTAGAAGACACGTCATGTCTTAAAGTAATGATGGACTGTCCTTTCTCTTTAGTAATCCATATCATGTCAAGACCTGCTCATCTAAGTACAGTTGTAGAATAGAGCTATTTACTGTATTTTTGCTACATATTATTTGCTGTTTGATTGCAAACCATTTGGTTTCATACGCATTAAGAAGGCAAGACGTTGCACTAATGAACTTTTGACGAGACACACCTGTTAAGTGAAAAGCATTCCAGGTGACTACCTCATGAGGCTAATGATGAAGATAATGCCAACAGTGTGCAAAGCTGTCATCAAGGTAAACGCTAGCTACTTTGAGGAATCTAAAATATGAAACATATTTTTCTTTTTTTTGAACACTTCTTTTGTTTACCACATAATTCCATATAATTTATTTCATAGTTTTGACGTCTTCAGTATCGTTCTACAGTGTAGAAAACAATCAAAATAGAAAAGCCTAGGAATGAGTAGGTGTGTCCAGCCTTTTGACTGGTACTGTATATTTTAAGGATATTTCTGCCATATACAATTAATAAAAGGGAATAACTAGACTTGTTGCTGGCGGACTTGTTGCATCCCCCGTCCGGAACAGAGGTTCTGCTTTTACCCAGTGATCTTCTGAGGTCTTCTCTTCTGAAACTCCAGCTCATCTACAGTCCAAACAGCTCCTTTCACATTCTCCACTCTCACAAAGCACTTGTGGAGACTGAGGTTATGTCGTACTGCATTCTACAAGCCAAAGAGAGTAAAGCATTACAGTCTCATTATGTCACAGCAATGTAGTACTGAAACATGAACGCAGTACCGTGGCAAAAACTTTACCTTCCACGTTGCTGCATTGCGTCTGAAATACGCAAATGTTCGAGTGAACCAGTTGTAGATTTCGTTTAGTGTTAGCTGCTTTTCTGGGGACTCAAAAATCGCCTGTAAAAAAAAAAACCCAGTATAATTTATATTTCATCTATCCGCTGATGGTTACACTGCTTAAAAATATTAAAAGAATTTTTATAGTCATGTACACAATTTACAAATCAGAACAAAATGTAGTAACATGAGGCCCCACTTTATATTACGTGTCTGATAACTCTGTAGCTACGTAAACTTTTACAAACTATAAAGTAACCAGCCACGATGTCAGCACTGTTACAAATGGATTCGAAATGAGGTTTATGGGTAAACGTGGTATGTATAGGTGCACTGACAGAATGACGAGCACAACTCTAAAATCCCGGCAGCACATCGGGTCTCGGCAGGGCTGTGTGTCAAAAAGGCTTCGAGCGAATGCTGATTAAGTGAGTAGGAAAGTGTGAAAACTTGAAGCCCAAGAGCAAGCAAAAGTATAGGATGGCAGGGCTTCAGCAATCCCAGAGTGTCTTATTTAGGCAAGCTTAAGTTCTGGATATTACTTTCACATAATAATTCATTCTTATTACTAGCCATGTAAGGTTCTTCAATGACGTATTCTCATGTATTATTCAATATCCGCGCTTGTCCCATGTGGTTGACTTTAATACCGAACAGTGTATGTTATTTATAAGTAGAAGACTCATCATACCACATCCAGTACTTTGCTTCTCTCTCAAATTATTCCACAATGAAATGCAAAAAGTTGTTGTTGTTGTTTTTCCCCCATGCCCCCTAGTGGACATGTTGGTCTCAAGCGTTCTCAGACACACAGCAGTATTAAAGATCCAAAGCGCATTATTAAATGCATGTGAGTATCAACGCCAGGTTTGGCTTCAATTGCCCGTGTGAATCCTGATCGCCCTGCAGTACGTCCGGCGTCTCACAGATATCTGTGTTTTTTAACAAAGAGTCTGATCGTATCTACATACTAACGACACAGGACCTGAGCACTTTTATGAGAGTGTTACTTCATGTAGAAGGTGAATAGTTCCTGTGTAATTACTATGTAGGTACTGCCAAATTCAATTAGATCAGTCTTAATCTGATTTTATTAACAATAATCTGATTTTGCCGAGTTAACACAAACACCGTACAGAAACCGAATATGAAGAACTGTCAGGTGTCCAGATTCACTTATGCACTTAGAGGTGTACAAGATTTACGCTTTTACGGTAATCTGTAACAGTCCGATCGTCTGTAGTAGTTACGTTATGGTTGCATGTATAATTTAAGACACGTAAGATAAAGTGGGACTGTATAAGGACATGATAAAGAATTGCAATACAGTGTGCTACTCCACCTATGGTAATGCCTGCTGAGGCAAGCAAATGCTCCTTACCTGCCTTATCAAAGCTGCATACGTAAATGGGGGTCTGACCTCAGTGCTCAAATAGAACTCCTTATTCTGCACAATGTCTGAGAGGCAAAAAAAAAAGGAAGCTGACAATTTAGTCAAAAGTCACACCTGAGTTCATCCTTAACTCATATTCCGACTAACCTAGCGCTGATAATGAAAGACAGTTACAGTGTTCGATTTAAAGATAATTAATTGATACCATAACCTAGAAAAACCTACAGTCCCTGATGGGTTATTGCAATTACGCACAAGTAAGCTTCTGAGGGTATAAAAACAAGACTCCAGTGCTTCTGACTACATGTGCTTGAAGAGGAGAACTGACCTTGGTCCATAGCCAGGTTGCATTTGTCAGAGTAGCGTTTGCGAATGGGCCCCACGGCGTGCAGGCTGCTGGGGATGATGACACTGGGAGTCTGAGGGAGTGGTGTGAGCGGCGTCGATGGCGCCGTGGCACTCTGGGAAAGGCTCATGGAGGGAATGGGCTTGGGAGCAGTGGCCTTAGCCAGCGTGAGGTTGGAAACCAAATTCACCTTCAACAACATACACATCCATTACATTTTCAGCCTGAATGTCTCTTAAAGAACAGGCAAGAACTTTCCGCAATGCATTTCAGTGAACATTACAAAGCCATGTACAGTTTACATCATGTACAGACAGATGCTGCTCACTGCCAACCAGCATACAGCCTTATTCATAACGAGCTGCAACTGTGATGCTATCCAAACATGCATCTTGTACATTTAACTAGCAAATTTATAGCATTACCTGTTGGTCAATGAACATTTCTAAACATACTAATATACTCCACCTTTACACATTTGACATAACAGCAAAATCAAGCCAACCTTCAGAATTTGTGTCCATTACAAACTTAAAGCAATAGGGTGGTCTGTGAGGTGTGCTAGAGTACTTACCGGCTGTGGAGTTGGTTTAGGTTCAGTAGATTTGACATGGAGGTGGGCCATCATGGCCTGGAGACGCTCTTTGTCTTTTGCTAGCTGTTTGGCAAACAAAGAACGACGACACGAAGATAAATCACCTGCTCAGAGTACTGCTACTTCTCAAATATTGTTTTCGTTCTTCTTATACAAATACGCTGTTCTGAAGATCAAACATACAATGCTTGATTATTAGCTATAAATAACTTTTTTTAAATCCAAAGTAAGTATACCTAATGGCATTTCTACTGTAGGAACCACTACTCAATACCGAATTATAAAACCCATAGATTATAAGATTAAGTACCTGCAGTTCAAGCTGCTGAACAACCTGCATCTGAACTCTGCACTGAGCTGTGCTCTTGTCATCCAGCGCATGCTCACTGTTTAAATGTCTGGAGGAAAAAGATGTTACCAAGGCTCATTAAAAACAAACGGGAACAACAACGTTGCCTCATTACAGCAACAGGTAGCTATGAAATCATTCGAATAATGAATTTATAGTTAATTATAATTTATAAGAAATTACAAAGCTGATGTACTGTGATTCTAACATTAAGCACTAGGGGGCAGCTTCGTCTAAGGTGTGTTACAACCTGGCATTTGCATTTAATCTGTCTGAAAAGCTCAGATACGGATTCACGGTGTGAGTGGACGTTTGACTGTCCAGGATCCTTTCTGAATATTTGCCCAAAGCATCATTTTAAATCAAAACTACGTCACAAATCCAGGGAACGCAAACACAACTAGACGATTCAATATTTTTTTTAAATGAGCTTAGAAACCATATACCTAAAATCGGTGTGAAAACCGAGCACAAATATAAACACTACTCATTTCAGTGACCTCCTGCTAAGAAGACAAGCAGTTCAGAACAAGCATTTCATACACAAGCACAATTTAGCGTACTGTTTATTATTTCCCTTCAGAAGTCTGCTGTGCCTCTTATCAATGTTTAATAGTATAAAGCTCCAGAAGGGAACAACAAAGAGTTACACAAGAGAAATATTAATGTACGCAGAGCGCGCTCAGGGCGAGGCCAGGATGATGTGTGCTAGTTTAGTGTGTTTTTAATAGCCTGACTTAGAGTGGAGCTGCAGAACAAAGGCGGTGTTGTGGCAATAAGGCAGGGCGGAGACGCAGAGAGGGAGCAGGGGTCAGGGTCAGCGCAGGGGGCACGCATAAACATCCTCCTGCTGTTTGTTTTGGGAGGGATGGGCCACCATCACCATGGGTACACTGTTTATCACAGAGCACTGCAGCTCAACCCTGAGGGGCCCCACCACTCCTCCACCACAGGGGAAGGAGGGCAAAAGAGAGGGAGGGGACAGAGAGATAGAGAGAGAGGGGGGTTTTGGAAAAAGGAAAGGAAAGGAAAGAAAGAAAGAACGGCAGATATTGAAATGAGCCGACAAAAAGAGTTGTGAGGAAAAAACAGAAGGAAACTGAAAAAGAAAGAAAGAAAGAAAGAAAGAAAGAAAGAAAGACATTTTTAAGTGCTTTAGTGGAGCGTGCATGTATTTCAAAAATCCAAACTGAGAAGTTTAATGAAACAGGCTTTCATTGTAACTGATGGACAGAAAACTTCGATCTGTACCGAGTTTTGTTCGGGAGCAGTCAGACTCTTAGTGATTAAAGCCAAACTCGGTTCTAGGGGGTGAGTCAACCAAGCCTTTAAGCAATTTCTGCTTGGTCAACTGAAAAAAAAAAGAAAAATGGGAGGAAGAAAACAAGTCTGTTATTGCCTAAACACAAATAAAACAAAGCATTTAGTCACTCTGTTTCTACCTATAGTGAGTACATAGTGCTCATGAGAAGAACATGGCAGTACTAGTGAGGAACAGAGAGAAAACAGGAGAGAGAGACTCACTTAAGGAAGGACTGGAAGTCTCCTAACACAGCCTCGCAGCCCGGCCACTTACACACACCGTGGCTGTAGAGTGGGTGATTGCTCTGAGCCTCCTGTGAACTGCAGCACAAAGGAAAAAGCAAATATAAGTCAGTTTTTGACTACCTGATGGCCGTGAGCTCAAGAGGTTTATCCATCGGTGTAAGAGGCTAAGCAGGAAAAGCATTCGCTATTCTGGTTAAGTCAATGCAGCGCTGCTGTGAACCTCATCCTGCATCGAAAAAAGGATGGCTGAATTCTAACATCGACGTGCATTATTTCAAAAACACAACCTGTGACGATAAATGACAAGTAATAAACTCATAACACCGACCAACAATTTTCTATAAACTATTCGTTTATCTCATGCATTAAAAAGTACTAAATGTGTACTATAGCCTGGATAAAGTCTCAGAAAGTTATTAAAACTTCTAAACAGGTACAGGCAGGTGATAAATTAAAGGAAAACATGTGCGCTTACAGCAGTCTTTTAACGTTTTACTTTTAATACTATTCAGATTACAACAATGCTCTCCGTATCACTCTATATGATAACGATCCTCTAATGATGGACCTGTAATTAAAGCAGCGGGGGCACATTAACAGAAACATTCGTCACAACGAGAGTGTTCTGTCCATTAGCACGTCGCGTTTATGTTTGCCATCGCCGCTACTGTATTCGTAGCTGTTCAGTGAGTTTCGCCTACGCCGTTCTCCTGTTGGTAGACTTCAGACGAGTGTCGTGGTAGCGGTCACATGCTGAGATTTTAATACAAAAATGACTGACAAAGCCAGAACTGTATCACTGGTGAACTTTGGTTGCAAAACACCGCTGAGCTCAACTCACGAAAAAAGACAAGGTTTTTAATGACGTGCACAGATTCTAAACTGAGCTGGTGAGATGAACTCCACTCCTCCTAAAGAAATTCCGTTCAATGGTATTTTTGATAAGGTTTTTATTTATACCGTAATAAATTTGCATTTCTCTCATAATGTACATTGTGAACTTAAACCATTTTTTCCGTAACCTTTAGCGAGGGGGCCAATAATTTTGAACCTGACTGTATTCTTGCGTTATACGAGACAGGCTGGTGAAGACGGGAACAAAACATTCCTCTTCTATACTATACTGTCCTATAGTTAGTGTCTGACGGACATGGAGTACACGGTCGTGTTTAGGAAACCATAGCTGTGATGACCCTTTACTCTTTATAGGTTCCAGACCGGTTGCTTTGCCTCATATAAACAAATTATCTCACAACCTGCACAGTCAAAAATGATACATAGTACATTTGACAAACAAATGATGCAGCTTGAAAAGAGAATGCAAATACAATAAAATTTGTTTACAGAGTTATTTGCTCACTGAACCAGATGAGGCTCGAAAATTCCCAACCCACACATCAAAGGCACAACAGCACTGCAACACATTAAACCCAGCAATGATTCACTCCTACAGAGTCTCGGCTACCTCGGAGAACTTGTTTATTTCATGTAATTTTGCTCTGCGGCAGTTAATTTACACCAGAGGTTTAATCAGTTTTCCAAAGTAAAGAACTAAAGCGGGGGGGGGGGGGACTGGCAGATATAAAAGAAATCATTCTTGAGCGCTATTTCTATGAGTGTATTTCTGTAAGAGGAAATGTAGGCAAAGATTTGAAAGCAGTTAAGGTCAGCGAGAAAGAGAAAATATAATGCACAACAACAAAAAAAACAATGACTGCACATATCCATCTTCAGCAATAGGGGGGTGAGACCTCGCGTTCATGCCACTGGATGCACTTAAGGTTTTAGTTGCAGGCGCCACGTTGCCAGGACAGGATTTACATGACACATGAACCTGACCACACAGTCCTTGAGCATTCACCCTGAACTAATATCAGCCACCACGACTTCAGCCAGACAATAACAGACGCACGGCAGAGAGGACGGTCCTGAGGACACACGGCGCAATGACGGTTCGGTTCAGAAATTGAAAGGGGTATGGGAGACAGATCTTCAGGATAAATACATATAGTAGTCGATCATAAAGGGAAAAAAACTGCGTTGATTTTACTACATTTACCAAGTGTAGTATTCACTGGCATGACGTGTCAAAATAGCCACAAAACACTAACTGGGAACTGATTCAAAATGAAGCATAGATTTGTTTCTGTTTCTGTTTTCTGTTTTGCATGCTGTGGCCTTGCAGAACTCAGTATAGTGATAAATCAACTGACACGGCCCTGCACACTTCCAGGACGCAGGAACATTGTATGGTTTCAATTAACCGACAGTTAGTTTCAACCATGCAAACTGACTGGCTGAAAAGCATTCTAGCCATGCTGCTATATCTGATAAAAGCCTGAGTTTTGTCACCGAGTCTGTACCATTTCGCTGACCACAGGTTGCTAAGGAACAGTAACATCGTGTTACTCCAAGCTGCTTCGAATTGTTAACCAACAAAAGTAGAAAAGATTAGAGAAGGCTTAGATACTGCAGCCTACTCTGGCCAGATGTGGAAGAAGAGTGTGACTATTATTATGATTATGATGATGACGATGTTGATTATTATTATACACTATTATCATCATAACAGAAGTCAGAAGTTAAAACTGTGACCGTTGAGTAATGTTATAACCTACAGTTCATGTTTTGCAACATCTGAATCAGGGATGGGCAAACTACAGCCTGAGGCAATTTTAACCGTTGCTTGTGTTCCAAAGTAAATTATTGTATATACCATTTTTCATAGCTTTAATTAGCCTTGTTGGTAGATGACAGACAAATGGACTACCAGTTCTTTTGCCAGTAAACCTGCATGGAAAATAAAAAGGAAGATTTCTCACCAGTATTGCCAGGGAACCTGCGTCAAGATTACACTGAAAACAAAGTGCAAAGATTTGCACCGATAAATACTTCTTTGATGTTTGTTGAAACAACATCTATATAACTTAGAAGTAAAGTGATGCAGTGTTTAAAGAATACAATGACAAATACAATAAAAACATGGACAGCATGGCTCCATGCCCTTCCATTCTACACAAATGAAACTATAACTCCTCCTCCATGTTGTCAAATATGGATCCAGACTCTGTGCAACAGACACAAGAGCTGACGTCAGGTACACTGTCTCTTTCGGCATGCTGGCCCCTTTCTCCCAATACCAATTGAATGACTTCACTGATCTTGTAGTGGCAGCAACACAGCAACAGTAATTAATTTATAGTGAAATAATATAGCGGTCAAAGTTCCTATATTGCTATGTGGCTAGCGCAATTAAACTAGCCATTTCCTATTAAAGCTCTCAATGCTCCAAGCGTCCAATCATTTCATTCCCAAGTGTAGCCACGCCTTCTTACAATATAGTAGAACAACATTTTAAATTTCAAATTTCTGGGGGAAAATAAAAAATGTTCGAATTAGACACTGCAGATGGAAAGACAGTTTAGATGGAGATAAAATAGTTAGCTGTTCTGCCATGAAACATAAGGGGATGTGCTACACATTATACTGCAGCCAGCCAGCAGGGGGCAATAAACCTGTGCTTGCTTCACTTTTCAGATACGATACGCTGTCCGTGTTTGGGACAGAATATTGACAGACGATAATGTCAGATGTTGTCTACTACGTTAGCTGTGATGCTGAGAAGCCTTTTATGAAGATTCCAGACTAGTCACTACTTTACAAACTCAGCAAAATCAATTTTTTTTTTTTACTCCTTCCTACAATAACTATATTGTTACTTTGTTATAAAGCAACACATCTGTTGTGGAACTACTTATCTGTGGGGACAGAAATCGGTAACGTTCTAGTCGATGCTAATTTCCTTGTTGTACTTTTGTCCTTATTTTATAAACCGGCATTAAAAAGCAGTACAAGACTCGAGGTTGCATGCTATCACGAATAACAGCTGTGACGATCTACACCACTTCCCTTTGTCCTGTTTGTGTCTGCGACCGAATCACAGACATGATGTTATTTTCAATAATACACTTCCTGTCATGTTCCAATGCTTAAATATATGTACAAACCAAAGTTTGGAACCTATCAATAAATAAGTCTTCCGGAAACAGAAAAGCAAGTGTGTGCATGTGGTTTGTACATCAGGCATCTACAGGCCTGCAGGGTATACATTTCTCTAGACTGTCACACATCTACGGAAAGCAATCGTGCCCTAATCGGAGACCTGCCAATAACCTGCTCAAGTGAGAATATGGCAGTCTGCAAACTCTCGCTTAACTTGTTTTTTTCTTCCTGCGCCACAAAATACCTGAAATACCAAACGAAACCGATTCAAATAAGGCAATCGAAGCATTGATGACTTTCATCTCGAAGACAAAAACAAAGCTGATGTTTTTGTCAAGGATAACAGCACTGAGATGTGAGGCAAATTTAATGCTGACAAACTCAATTCTTTATCATCTACACAAGTAGAGTTTAGATGATAAAGAACCAGCTGGTGGAGATTTTTACCCATGTATGAGACCAGGAGACTAGGAGTGGTCATACCTCTCTCTCCTGATCGGCCGCGGTGTGTGGTGTCCGTTGGTACTGGGCTGCTGGTTAAGAACAGACGGTTTAGAAGAAGAGGGTGACTTGTCTCCACCGCTCTTTTCCTCCGATCTAACCTCTGCCACATCTTTCCACAACTGTTGCAGCTCTGCAGGAATCAGGCCTGTTTAGCAAAACAGAATATTTACCAACAAACCTACATGTCAAAATTTCATATACGAGTTTCTCATTTAGGTTTAACGGTTTCTATATCCAGTATTAGATAAATGTATGTTCCGAACTTCGACTGGGCTTAAAATATTTTCTATTCTAGGATATTAAATTTGTGAGGAAAGCTGCTTGCAATAATTCAGTGTGGAAGATAAGCAAGAAAACGATGTTTGTTCTTACTCTGGGGCAGTGAGGTGAGTGCTGTGGCCGGGAGAGTCAGCAGTCCTTGCCTCTGCAGATGCTGCTGTTGAAGGGAGAGGATCTGCTGCTGGACAGCCATCTGCTGGGCAAGCATCTGCTGCTGGAGAGAACATTCACACCGCACAGTGTCAACCCAACTACCAAACAGTTCTACACGAGGCAGCACACTGAGGTCGTGCCGATCCGCACCGTCGACACTTAAGCTATGAACCAATTACGTTAAAACCTCTGATCCTGTCCATGCATCTTTTGTCTGGAATGTATTCAGATAACATTTTAACCGCACGCATTTACACTTGTAGTCAAACGCATCTCCAGTTAGCCTGATTTATATCAGATTGCCAAATCATACGCTTCATATACAAATCAGCTCATAACCACCAACTGCGTTGTTCCTTATTTCAAGCTGTTTTATGCAAAAGACTGGGACCGCATCAAAGATGACAATTTTTTGTGGCGTTTTATTTTCTTAAAGGCACAGACCTTCACAGTCATGGACCATGTAGGTTATAAAACCTATAAGGAGGGAGTTTTGGAGGTCATTTGGACAGACTGATGCATCTACACTCACTGTCCACTTTATTAGGAACACCTGCAAATTCATGCTATCCAGCCAATCACGAGGCAGCAGCGAAATGCACCTGGCTACAGGTCAAGAGCTTCGGTTAATGTTCACACCAAACACCAGAATGGGTAAAAAATGTGATCTCTGTGACTGTGACAAGAACATAAGGCTATCATGGGCACAGGCTCACCCAAAATGGAAAGCTGAATACTGGAAAAAGACCTGTGCCCATAATAGCCTCAGATTCCTGTTCTTGGTTGACTGGAGTTGAACCCGATGCAGTCTTCTGCCGGTGTGGCCCATCCACCTCAAGCTTTGATGTTCTGTGCATGCTGAGATTCGTTTCTGCTCACCACAGGTGTAAAGTGTGATTATATGAGTTATTATATCCTTCCTAGCAGCTTTAACCCAATCTGCCATGTTTTTGGTTCTGTGTAAACTTTAAAAACTGTTGTGTGTGAAAATCCCAGGAAATCAGCAATTTATGAAATACTCAAACCAGTTCTTCTGGCACCGACATCTACGCCCCAGTTAAAGTCACACTTTGCTTCATTCTGATGTTTGATGTGGACATTAACTGAAGCGTATGACCTGCACCCACATGATTTTTTGCTTTGTGCTGCTACCACGTGATTGGCTGATTATAACCGCATGAATGTTCAGGTGTACAGGTGCTCCTAATAAATGGATGCGGAGTGTATATTTGAACAACATCTGGCTAAAAAAGGGTCTGAGACCTTAAATGGACAACTGGAATGGAGTAGGTTTGAATTGAGTCTTGGGTGTATTTACTGTGAAGACTCCCAATCCTCATATACTCTGGAGACTCAGAACACTAAAATAACAAGCTGTAAACAGGAGCCTCACACAAAAAAGACATCATATGTAATAAATGCTAGTTGGTCCACTTAGCGATGAAAACTGCACTACATACCTCTTTGCTGGGTTTTCCAGTGTGCTGCTGCTGGAGGAGCTGCAGTCGGAGCTCGTCCTGCTGCTTCTTGTAAAATTCCTGGAGCTGCTGCTGCAAAACAACAGTTATAATAAACACAGATTAGCTTCTCATGTACTCAGGATGGTACAAAGAGGTGTGGTAATCATTTTGTATATTTATAGTCAAACTGCCAATTTATCAGATGGCAGAAAATGTTTTGAACTGGTCATGTTTTGCCTGATGAGAGTACGAACCTGCTGCAGCATCAGAGCCTGTTGTTGCTGTAATAGCAGCTGGAGCTGCTGGGGGTTCAGGACTTGCTGCTGAAGGATCTGCTGCATCTGCTGAGGTGTGATCACCTGAGGGGTCATCATGGCCAGCGATACAGGCACCTACACAACACAGACACGTGATACAAACGCCTGGGAAATCGAAGTGGCTTGCGTAATTAATGAAAGTTTAAATAATAATAAAAAAAGCATCTTCAACTAATGCAAAAAACAATAAAAGCCAATGTTTAATCCATTTAAGACTAACTACTGATGAACTGCTATACATTCATGCCCACATGTAATTATCCAGGAAGCCAGTTGAAGAAACACACACGTGTGTACACACAGAATTTTGATAGTAGCTATGTGATGGCTGTGACAAAAAATTGGTCAAATTTCAAGTTATATATATTTTTTCCACATTCAGAAGAACTGCACACGTGGAGCTGTAGCTTAGTAGTCAGTTCCATTTCCAAGTGTATTTCAAACTTGTTTATCACACACTTCATTTCGAAGACCATTATCGGAGTCTATCAGCTTTCTGGCTTGTTTCATTTGGATTTTTTTAATTTGGGATTTGTCACGCAAGCACGCACACGCACTCACGCACATATATGATAATGTTTAGAGCATGAGTGAACTGCAACAGTGAGGGTGTGCATGCTAAAGTCCCTTCCACCCTTCCACTATATGAGAACAGTGTTGAGAGTTAAACGCTCTGGGCACTGCACAGCACATAACAGTTAGGAGAACAGTTTTAAAGAACAGCAACACCACATGCTCTATGGGATGCTGGTATTGGATACACCCCTTATGTGGTTCAAGAGGTTATATTGATCGTAGACCTTCTCACAGTTTAATACACACACTACCAGTCAAAAGTTTGGACACGCCTTCTAATTCAATTATTTCTTTATTTTTATGACTTTAAAAGAGACTGGATAATGATGG
>JAQQZR010000015.1:13350259-13363580 GCA_030068235.1 Notoglanidium macrostoma | reverse complement strand
AACTATAGTAATCCATATTAACAAGGCACACGTGTTCACTGAAAAGCATTCCAGGTGACGACTTCATGAAACTGGTTTAGATAATGCCGGTTGTATCATCACGGTAAATGTTGGCTACTTTGAAGAATATAAAATATGAAATATATTCTGTTTTTTTGAAATTTTTTTTTTTACACTTTTTTGGTTAACCACATAATTCAGTATATGCCATACGTGTTGCTTCATAGTTTTGATGTATTCAGTAATGTTTTAAATAAAGAAAGACCTATGAAAAAGAGTAGGTGTGTCCAAACTTTTGACTGGTAGTGTATACAGTATATATGTATATGGCCAAAAATGTGCACACCTGACCATCGCAGCCAGATGTGCTTGCTGAAGATCCCATTCCAGATGTAGTTCCGCTTTGCTGTTATAATAACCTCCAGTCTTCTGGGACGGCTTTTCCACTCGTTTTTGTGGGGATTTGCTCATTCAGCCCCAAATGTATTACTGAGGTCAGGCACTGATGTTAGAGGAGTAGTTGGTGTTCAGTGGGGTTGAGGTCAGGGTTTTCCTTGTCTTCATGGAGCACGCATTTACGCATAAGGGCATTCTCATGCTGGAACGGGTTTGGGCCTCTTCGTTTCACTGAAGCGAAATTGTAATGCTACAGCATTCAACGACATCCTGTACAATTGTGTGCTTCCGACTTTGTGGCAAGAGCTTTGGGAGGAACCGCATATGGGTGTGATGGTCAGGTGTCCACGTACGTTTGTCTGTACAAATACTTTGACACTCAATAACGCTAAAAAGCTCGCAGCATAGGTTCTAGACATTCTTCTAGCTTATGCAATCAGGGAATAGTCGATTTTGAATTAAAAAAAAAAAAAAAAAAGCTAATCATCTAAAGATCTTTTTGAAATAATGGCAAGTCAAATGCATCATTTATTTATGCTTTTTCTGACATGCATTCAAGCACTTACAGTAAAACAACTATAAAACAAAAGAACAGCAATGCAACTGCTCAAAAATGTACCGGCTTCAAAATGTATCATTTAGCCAGAAGAAATTATTGCTTTTTAATCCGGACACACAATAACACACTAAACACTCAAACACAGTGTTTTTTTAAACTGTTTACAATAAACAGAATAATTAAAATTACATTTATGGATCTGTATAAACAATACATGCACTGGGGTACACAGCAACTGTGAAAACAAACCTGGAGATTACATTTTAATTACGGCTCCACAACCCAAACAAACAAGGGGTTCCAGTAAAGCCGGCTGCGCTGGGCTGCAAGTAAACATGCCGCTAGACCATTTCTCTGCAGCTGCGAGTGAAATATAACGGCTGACCTTCACGCACACACTTTCCCACACTATCTGGGTGAGTGTATGGGTGCAAGCTATCGCGGAGCTTCTAACGCCGGCTCAAAACTATTTCCAACATTAATAAATATCATCTGACGCCCTCAAGCAAGCCCTCTGGATCGACTGCACACTTCACTGACACACAACACAGCAATGGCAGCAACCCCTCAGCTGCCTACTTGAGCATGCTGACAATTAACCGCGATAACTCGGCTTTTACGGTCTCCCAAAACGTTCATGTGCGCCGTCTCTATGACGATAGACAAGTCCAAACAGTGTTTTGTTGTTGTTATTGTTCCTGCCAGTGTGTCAGAGAACAACTCCCTGTGAGTGAGCATGTCAACAAGCAAGCGCTTCTGAAAACACCGGCCCATAAATCAACAAGCCTCGACAGTCCAAAAGCAAAGCCTTTGTTATTGCTCGCAATACTTGAAATATTGTGGGGTGGGGTTCATATAATAAACATTTTCAGCTTCCTTCTGGGTGCATATGGAATGATGAGGTTATGAGGTGATTAGGTTTCTTTCCAGCTACGCATGACCAACCGCAGGGAACGAGAAAACCTTTTAGCAATGCGGTGCTATTATTTACAAGACGGGATCAACGCTCAGATAACACAGAACCCAAGTCACTTATTTAGCTCATCGCTCCTTCATGACACCACAGTGGAGTGAAGAAAGAAAAAAAAATCAATGTTTCCCTGAAATACAGTACACAACTCAATTACAGCGCACAATCCGTGCTGGTGCAGTGATACAGTGCTTCTGCTCAGCGCCTCGGTCCTCTTCATCCAGCAAATAAAGTTGCTTCATAACGGCTCAATCTTAATCAAATCAATATTATCCCTCCATTTAGTTTGCCAACTTAAATGCCCGCTTGTAAATACATATAAATCCATTACAAAATATGAGTAATTCTGAATGAACCAGGAAACAACTTGACAAATATTTACATTCACAAGTGTACACATTTAAAAAAAAATTAAATAAATAAAAACTACCCAGGAACAAGATCCCCATTAACTCCAGCTCACAGATGGCAAACTCCACATCCTGTTCATACATAAACACCCCAGCAAACACACCCATAACAACACAAACCTGGTTAATTCCATTGGCATGCAAGGCTGTGTGTCCAGCAGTGTGTGTTGTTTCAGTTGTAGTGAGCATGCTGGTGCTAGTATTCAGGCGGAGTGTGACTCCCAATGGGCCGGCACATCCTGGTTGTATTTCCTTCCACCATTTACAGACTGCCGAACGTGTCCAATCATGCACCTTCAACCCGCCCTCTACGCGCAACCTACTGACACGAGCCTAACCCATTAATCCAACTCTATAACAACCGATATACAAACATGACACAATAATAATAATAATAATAATAAGAGACAGAATATGGAACTACTCATCAATAAAAGAAAAAATATATATTTGACAGGAAGCACCACATTTTATTTCACGTAGTTTACGCCAGGCTTCACTATACTGTTTTCTCTTTGAGGGATATAACCATCATCATATTTATTTGTGTTGTGTGCGTGTGTGTGTGTGTGTGTGTGTGTGTGTGTGTGTGTGTGTGTGTGTGTGTGTGTGTGTAGTAAACAAGAGTACAGTTGTACCTGGGTTTCTGGCTCCTTCTCCACACTCTTCTGGGACTTCTCCCCACTCTGTTGTTGCTGTTGTTGAGCAACTTGAAGTGCCTGAAGATGCGAAAAACAATAACAAAATCCTGATTGGCTTTGTGAAGTCTCCAAGGAGTATTGTCTTTGTTTTTCAGCGCATGCAAGTGTACCGTCAACCCGCTACTGCGTATAACATCTAACCCTTCATTATCTTTGGTACATTTAATAAATGACAAGTCATCTAGAAAATGCAAAAAACCAGTACTACAGGTTTGCCGTGGCTGCAGCAGCAAGCAGTGATATTACCGTGTGACTCGACAAACACATGCTTTGGTAGAAAACGCACGTGCGGGTTTCATAACGATTTGAAGAGGTTTCTAAAGAGCTACAAACAACCAGAACGGCCAGTGAGGACTGAAATGATGTGCAGCATTTTCATTTCGTTTTGGCATCATCTATAGGCATTATCAATAGGGCTGCAGTGATTGGTGGACAAAACTGACAAGATCGATTGGGAAAATTATTCCCCACGTATTTTATGGTGCACTGTTTATACAACCAACAACAAAGGTTTCGAAGGCAGGACCCTCAATCCTTGGGTAAAATGCAAACCATGACAGCATTGCTTCTGCTGTTTCTTTGTACAGGACCGTCTGTCAGTCCAATTCATTTAACATTTCCCTTTTTACTAAACGCAGCACACACACAGACTGACATCTGACAGAGAAATCACATCTTGTGAGAATTTGCCACTACAAAAAAGTACCATTGTGGTGTACAAGGAAAGCGGAGATGAAATTCATATCAACGCATCGATGATGCACAAGCATTTCAAAAGAAAGCACTTGTGCAACACCACATATTCAGCTTCTGCTGGGTAAGTGAAACTGACTAACCAGCTGACCTTAGCCTCTTGTAAGGAAGTGGTTTGACATTTTAGCAAGGTTATTGTCAACGGAGTGAAAAGCTAGAGTGGCAATTTAATAATTTCTCGGGGTCCTTTACGCAGTTCAATCTTGGCTTGGGCAGACTAATGGTGAGGCAAGGTCTTCATTTAGGCTACTGGGTTCGTGTAATTTAGCTCACAGGTTCCCAACTCCGTGCACATTTTAGTTCTCCCTGCTCCAACACAGCTGATTCAACTGATCAGCTACGCATCAGCTCTTCCTGAGCTGAAGAGGGTTTGTTAGAACAGGAAAAACATTAAAATGTGCAGAAAAGGGGGTACACCGGGACCAGGGGTGGCAACCTGTGGTTTACATAAAGAGATGGCGAGAAAGAGAGAACGTTTATTGAGCAAGCCTTTAGAAAAGTGTGGCTACCGCATGGTTTTTTCTTGTTTCTAAGCATAAACTTGTCCAAGTCCTTGTGTTCACACTCATGGTCATTTTACAGTTTTGCATTAGCATTTGCATTTGCTCATTTGGTTGACACTTTTATCCAAATGGCTTACAATTGAGACGGGATTGAGCAGATGAAGGTTAAGGGTCTTACTCAAGGACCCAATAGTAGCAGCCTGGCAGTACGCAATGCCTGCCAATGAGCGACCGCTCAGAAACAAAAAGATGTATTTGGAGTCATCAAAATTTCAGAAAGGGGCATTTCGTGATTTCTCAGATTTGCAAAAAAAAAAAAAAAAAAAAAAAGATAGAGAAAACAAACCAAGTCAAAACAACACGACACAATATAGGAAAACAGTGCGAATGTAAAACTCATAAGAAATTCAGTCGTGAAGAAAAAGAAAGGTTGGTGCTCTCCTCCTCACCTGCAGCTTTATTGTCACATTGAGTAAAACAAGCTCTATACCGCGATGCTCTTCTCTAGATCAAACATGTCTACTCGACTATACTTTGGAAAATATTAGAGGAAGCCAAAGCAAGTTTTATAAGCTAGATGTTGGTAAACTTCTCCTCAAAACATCATCAACCCTTCTGATCTCTCCAGTTCATGTTCAATCTCCAGCCCACATGGCTAATCCAAGATTCTGGAAAAGGTTGTCTCTTAACAGGGTCGTTCTTTGAAATCAGAATAACAAACATGCTTTCAATTTGGCTTCTGGGAGAATCGTAGTATACAATCAGCGCTGGCTAAAGTGGCCAACCATCAACTGTTTGCCTCCCATTGTGTCCATGTTTCTATTTACAGGCTTGAAAAGAGCTTGTTTAGAGAGATTTGTTCTTGCTTGGCTCAGACAGGCCGGTTCCAGTTTGTTAACAATAATGGAGACTCTTTGGGCGTACAAAAGTGCAGTATGGTGTCCCACAAGGCTGCGTTTTAGGCCCTTTATTATTTTCTTTTTATATCCAGCTTCACAGTCGTGTAAATCTCACACATAATTTTGGCTTTCTTTTCTGTGCTGATGATGCACACTTTACACTCATCGGTTTGGCCAGACACAGACACACAGCCACGCAAAAAGGCATCTAGGCATGAATGAATAAAAAAAACTTCCTTTTCCTAACTTCTCATCAAACAGAAATGCAAATGTTGGGTACCAAATCTGCCTGCGGTAATGTTTCTGACATCATCATACAGTAGAAAGGCTATTCCGCAAAATCTAATACCACGCTGTTAATGCCCGTTGTTAGTTTTATTATTACTACTAGTATTATTAATATGCTTCTCAAAACAGTACTTGAGAGAGGACAGAAGAGAGGAAAACAGAAAAGCTGCCTCAGCATGAGGTTCACAGAAAAGAAACTGTAGTTAGTCCTCTAATTTCAAATATCTAACAGAAGCTTGAAATCATTTTACTAACTAGACCTTAGAATAATTCTATTTTGGGGTGATCATTTGAATAGGATCGAAAATTATAATGAATCACGTCAGTACAATCATTAAGCTGTTTATTCAAGTGAGCATTTGACTACAGCTTCATGTAACAGAGCGACTTTTTCAACAAGGCAACATTTCGAGTGAAGTGCAGCAACAAAAGGTTGCTAAAGGTTCGTTTTTCCAAGTAAACACTGGAGCTTTACAAAGGATTATTTACGCACATGAGCCCTTCAGCCAAAGCTTCAAAACAAATGGAAAGTTTTTCCAAGTGAATATTTGAACTAGACTCCAATAACAAAGTCATTTTTCTGGGAAATGATATGAACGCTGTTTTGGGGTAGTGTTTCCTGGTGAATGTTTAGTGAGAGCAGAAATACAACATACCGATACTAACTTAGTGTCTAGGAGGAACTGCAGTGAATTCAACTGGGCCTAAACCTCGGATCCTGCACCATCTGCAATGAAGCTCAACTGGAGCTTCTCCATCACCTCACCTCAACAAAACCAGACCCGGGGATAGCCATATCCCGGCCGAGTGGGTTTTCCCATCACATAAACCCAAGGTGAAAACAGGAGGTCCGGAGGTTATTGGCTGGTGACTTGACAGACAAGTATTAAAAGTAGTGCAGGAAATTTTAACAAACCCTTCTGAAATTAAAGAGGTATATATAATACATGGACAAAAGTTGACCAAAGAAATATTAAAGTGATAAGCAAAAATTACTGCCGTTAATAAAAATACATATTTTAAAATGCACCAGAAAGAGACTTTTGGAAACTTTGGCAGGCACTACACTAGCCTACTAAAATGGTTTTCTTTTTTTGTCAGTAGAGAAGTAATTCCAGCCAGAGACATTACTGGACGTCTGAGCAACTGTGTTTGATCAATCGATGGTCTGTACTATTTTTAACTCCACCTGTCCAGCTCACATGGTAGCCGGGAATAAGGATAACCAAATTCAGCTCAGGTACTTAAGTATAGCTGGCCTGCTGGTGGAAAAAGCAACAATCTGGTAGAATGCTGCTATTTGATCATTACCACCAAGCACATCAAATGATGCTGCACCTCTATAAATGGCCTTTTATAGGGCTACGCATTAGCTAAAAGGGTTTCTAAGAATCTGTAACATAACAATACACTGCTGGTTAAGTTATTTCCTTGGGAAACTTAACAGAAACATGGATTTCTTATTAGAGACATTTTTCTGGATGTTAAAACTGTTATTAATTCATCTCGTCAAATACAGTACAAATGCATGCTTGACTACAAACTGAACAGTGTAGAATCGCACACAAGTTACAGCGCGGATCATGGTTGTAAATGGCGTATTATGCGGTATCAGTGGTATCGACCCCACGCCTAATTCTGGGTCACTCTTGGGACTCGTCTATAGAATCGGCCTGTCCATGACACCGCACTCCACACATCTCCACAGGACACCATCTGGTTGACAACGGAATGATTGTCACTACACATATTAACTATCTTGAACAGATGATTCTTTTCAGAATGAAGGTACGTGGAAACACGAACAAATCCAAGCAGCGTAATGCTGTCATAACTCGCCTGCCGACACGACGCGTAGTCACCTGCATACCAGCCAGGCATGAATAATATCTTTAATGTGCAACACGAGGAGAGGAAACCTCGGCTCACAGGCCAAATGTTGGCCAACAACTATCTGACTTTGATGAAGGGAGAAACAATGTCCTACATTACACAACACATAAGCTAACTATGACATCATAATTTCAGCGTTTATTTCCTGATAGACGTGTTAAACAACGTAAGACACGGCACATTTGGTTCGACTCCACCATTTTTCAAGTGATCGAAAATTTTGGAACATGTAACTGACAGGTGTTTCTGAATTGTAATCTTTGTTTCAATTCAATTCAAAATTCAGAGCGCTTTAAACTCCTGATATTGTTATAAAGCAGCTTTACATATTGTAAATTTCCATATAGATTCCGGATATATATTTTACATTTAAGCTCGGGGTTTTGCATTTTTGTTAAAAAGGATATACCAACATGTAGACCAGAGAGCTGTGTACAGGAGAAAAGCAAGCCGTTTTGAAGCTGAGAAAAACTGATCACAACCCTAGGCACCACTGGTGGACTAACAATCAGACATCCAACAGGATGGCTAAGGAAAACAACAGCAGGTGATGATGGAAATATTGTGATTGATGAATAAAAACCCAAAGACAACAGTCAGTGACAAACAATCATGAAAACCCTCCACATGGCAGGGGTGAAGGTATCTCAATCTACCGTTTGAGGAAGACTTTGAGAGCGGAAATGTAGACGCCACACCACAAGCCGCACAAACATCCATCAGCAGTAAGCATCAGAAGACCAGATTGGAATTCATAAAAAAATCCAGACATAAGCCCAGGTCCTGGAACCAAGATTGACCTCTACCGCTGTGGTGGAAAGGCCAAAGTGAGGAGAGAGAAAGGATCTGCTCATGATCCAAAATATACACAAGCTGATCGGTCAAGCACAGTGAACGCAGTGTCACAGCTCAGCTCTGCCTGGAAGCTTCAGGAATGATGGTAGCAGCAGAATGAATTCAGAAGCCTACAGAAACATTCTGTCTGCCAATTTACAGAGCATTGCAGTTCTTACAGGCAACTGATATGCAACCAAATAGAAAGTGTTATTAGGACTATCTGTTCCTATACTTTTGCGATCTCAAACCCATGTTTTCAATGTACAGCAAAAGCAAAAGAACTGGCCTTGCCATTCTAATACTCTCAGAGCGGACTGCAGTTGTCTAATGTTAGTCAAATATACACTGATCAATAACAAAACTCATAACATCCTCCAATTACCGTGACAGTAAGTGCATCGGCGTATCTTTAAAGTGGAGAGCTCAAAACAACTGTGCAACTGTCAATCATTCTGGAGTCTTATGTCAGCATGATGATCTGGCGTTTTTATTAGATAAACAAGAAGACTGTTCTTTTGGCATATTTTTGCGTTCCGCTGTTAAAATGAGAAGCTCCTATGCAAAATGTGGAAAGGGCTGAATTTTTTTTTTATATATTTCTATTTAGTTTTCGGTCATTTCCATCTCACCTGCGCCTCACCTACATTTCCTTTGTGTCCCACCAGGGCGGCGCACCTCACTGTACGAATACGTCTGATGTAAGTTGAGCAAAATGAGTATGGCAAAGAGAGGTACGTACATGTTCATTAAGAAGTTATAACTTTATCATTAGGTAGCACCAATCCCCACAAGTTCAGGGTCCTGGGAATATAATAAGTGATGTGTAATGTAAGGATTTAGATATTGAGAAACCTTTAAATTGAGGTTTAAACGTATTAAAACCTTCACAGCAATATCAGGAAGCGTGAAACGTGTAACAATTAGCGCAAAAGCAATAATCAGTTGTGCGACAAATCATTTTCCACACTCCTTTTTTATGTTCTGTTTTCGTCCACTGTAAATACCCCGACAGACTGAAATCCAGGAAACAGGAATTCAGCAGTTGTGAAAACATAATGGGCAGCAACAGGACCGTCCTCCCTGCTCTGACCCCTCACACTTCTGCAGGGTCGAACATCTGGCCTAGCGGAACTCCCCCGCACCGAAGATGGAGGAAAGGAAAGAATGGGGCATGTAGGGAAATTAAAGACTTTAATGGGAAAGTGTCAGGGGAAGCAGAGAAATGATATGAAGCAAAGCCTAAGAAAGATGAAGACTTTAATAGATACAGGAGAACGCTTGAAGGTTGTTCTTCAATAAGAGACCGTATCAGAGGTGCCTCATGATTTGCCACATGTTCAACAAATAGGCTTTGGAGTTCGGAAGTTGCAGAGAAAAGATCGGTTGGACATTCCAATAATGATAAATAAGTGAATTGTCATGTTCATTTTAAAGGTAATATGACAAAATGTTGCTCATCTTAGTGCTAACTGTGTTGGTATCGCAGGCAGAAATCACTTTGATTGTGATCCCCTCTTGAGAAATTCCACGACAAATAAATCATTAACACGAGTCCACTGAAAGATAAAGCAGAGTGTTTAACCTGTTGTATATGGTGTGTGCTGTGTGTCGCTGCTTTTACTGCTGTCTCATTGGTCGCTTGCTCAACGCCCAAGCTCAGTCGCTCCTGGCCAGCTGGACTGCTGTTGGCTGCTTGATCCGTCTTGGATTCCTGCATGTCGCTGTAGGCAAGAAAAAATGCATGAATTAATTAAAACCATGAATGGCTTGAAAATCGGCCATGGCTCGTCATGCCGTAGTCAAGGCAGGAAGAAATGCGAAAATGAAGAGCATGCCAAATATAATGTGAATACTAGAACACGTTTTGTGTAGGAGATGTTGCACACACGCGAACTGAAAAACAAAACTTCTGGGCGCAAAAATCTCTTAACAGGGTGCAAAATATTTTGAGGCTATTAAATGAAATCGGTGTGAAATCAGAAGCCGTTTCAGATTCAGCCCAAAGCAGATGTGTAATATAAAAACAACAACAACAAGCCTGCTGCTACTGTGAGAAGTTAAAAGGCAGAAGATTTCTCTAAATATAAGGTGACAAGAAAATATTCACGTTAAAATCTTTTTTTTTTTTTTTTTTGCTTACACGAGTCCCGTATAAAAGGTTCTACCAAAAGTGAAAGCGGTTTGCAGGAAATCAACATCCAAATAGATAAAAGTGTTACATTACAAACCATGAAAAATCCTACCAAAAATAGCCCCAAAACAGAAAATAAACTTGACAATCACCCCCTCTGTTTTTCCCTTGTTCGCAAAGCAACTTATTTTCCATCAGTCTTCACATGGTTACGCTCTCTCCCACACAAGGAAGTCTGAGCTGATATTTTCTAAATAACTGACTGCCACCATGACTACAGTAAACAAAGGAGCCCTAGGTCCAGTGTTTATGAACAAACACATCTTGCTTCTGGAGCTATTTAACATTAACCAGGTGGTACGATCCGAGGATCTGGCAGGTGCAATAATACACTAGAAGGGCCTTATGTAAACAGCTGGTGGGGGTGGGGAAGCGTTTCAAAAAGCAACACAGCTAGAGTAAACAGTAGAGAAAATCTCTAGACAAACAACCAGCCCTTCTCCTGACATGAATGTGAACCAGAACACAGCTTGGAGGATTTTGTTTGGCCTGGAAGACAGAAAGCATAGTAGTTTTGCTGACAAGATCCAAATATTGCACTACTTACCCTCCTAGCTGCAGTCTTCAAAATGACTGATTTGGTTTTACTTGAAAATGACAACTGCAGATAGCAGTCCATTCATATCTACTGGAGCAGTCAGAAGGGGAACGCACGCGTCCTTATCGTTGGCACCAGGATGTACTTTTCTCCACTCATGCTTGCATGTAATCACATTCATCTTCTAACGTCTTGATAACAAGCGGTAAACAATGTGACCTACATCGTGCGTTACGCATAGGGACCAAAAGTGAAGCCACTGTCGACATGAAAAATAAAATAAAGTCTATGCGATCCTAGGGTGACCAGACGTCCTCTTTTCCCCGGACATGTCCTCTTTTTGAGACCTGGAAATTGCGTCCGGGCGGGGTTTTAGAATTTTCCGGGATTTTGAGCTGCCTAAACATTCGTCACGTCATGGGCATCTCTCACAAACTAGTTACTATCCTACACACCTTTTCATTTCCACTCGCGCTAGTGGCAGTCCTCGTGGCTGGGAGCAGGTGCTCATGGGAACTGTAGTCCATGTACTCTCCGTCGACTTTCGGAAGTGCGCGCTTCCGCTTTGAGAGCGACGGAACAAGAGGAAACACCAAGCGCGTGGCCGAGACTTCAAAGCGCGCGATGCGGATCGGGTCATGACAGTCCTCAAGAAAACATGCCCAGCCACCTCAGGATGACTGAAAAGTGTCTAATCCGGGAGTTCACTTTTTTCTGATCTTTTTTTTGTTTTCAAATCTGTGGCCTTATATAAGAAATGTGTTTTTTTTTCCATTAAGGACAACATTGGCCAGAACAAGTTATCTTCTGAAAGATTTTGTGAAAAAGTTCAAAATGTTCAGTTTAATCTAGGCCTAGGGTCCACAATGTTCTTTAGGGCCAATAAAGCTAATTGATCAGATCACCCTGACTATGTTGACACATTTGATTGATCTTCCATACGCAAGCTTCCACGTACATTTGACACGTGACTGAAGAAAATGCTCGAGATGGGTTTCAAAGGAATCACTAGCAGGCGGCGAAGTGAAATGCAGAGCGACGGAAGAGATTAACATCATGTTTAATTGGGTAGTCTAATCTGAACAGTGTTCACTTTATTAACTTCACTTTATTATTTTTAAACTTTTGAAACTCACTCAGCCAAGGAACATTGTCAAAACAAACAAACAATAAAAAAAATAATAAATGGCCAAAAAAAAAAAAAACCAGAAAAATCTCTGACGCCTCCGTCACACCCGGCGGTCACCTGTGAAAGGTCTCAGGTACAGTCATCCCGCCAGTCTCGCTCAGTAATCAGTCACTGCCAGGTGATAACAGAGACGTGCAGCTAACCGGGTCTCCCCGCGGCGCCTCTGCCTGCAAGGCAGCTTAAATAAGCGTGACTACAGGAGTTCACGTGGGCATGGTTAATACCAAGGGCAAAATGCACGCCAGATTTCGTGCTCAAGCAGATCAAGAAACTGCTGGTGAAACCGAATTCGTTAGTGGTTCGAGTCATTTAAAATAAGAAGCCGTAAAGAAGCATGCTTACAGTGAACAACACAAGAAAGACAGGGATGGTGTCACTGGGCTAGCTCTGCCCCTCGTGCCACCCCAATGGTGAAAGCGGTGTAAGCTTTGAGCGATAAACTCGCAGAAACAGACATTAAATAACTCAAAATAAAGTTGAAATGCGGCTTACTTGTCTGCAGTGCAAGAAATACGATGCATACCTGCACATAGTTAACAAGCAGAACAGACCAGAAATGAGAAACGGTGAACACAAAAGAATGTGGTGACAAGTAGAACAGACGAGATGAGGAGAGAAGTGAGGCAGCGATGATAAAAAAAACTTTATAAAATTAAAAAAAGGACTGAAAAGGCAGTGCGAGGAGGGAAGAGAATGAAGCAATAAGGGTGTAAATTGTTTAGAATTTATAAATATTACATGACCGCAATGTTCATAATTCAACACGTTATTTACTCTATTGACATGACTACGTCTCAGACAGCGGGAGGAAGAGCAGACAGCACAGACAGAAGTCAGAGCGAGGCAGACCTGAGACTTATACGCGTGAAGTGGCATGATTTGGCTCCTAAATATTTTGGGGTCATGATACAATGGTCCTTGAGGTTTTTTTTTTGGTCTGGAGCCATGACTAATCCTACTAATAGCAAGAGAACGCTCCAATGTGTTGCCTAGTCCCATGTTTTGGTTGCCTGACTGAACAATTACATATTCAAGCCTTATTAAGTGCTGAACTGTGGCTGAATCCCCACAGCAATGCTCCAAAACCAGGGAAAGTCTTCCCAGAAGAGTGGAAACTGTTACAGGTGCAGAAGTGTATTAGGGATGTGCATCTCCATCACTGAGGCTGATCTGATACACATCTCATTGCATTTT
>JAQQZR010000015.1:13337269-13350159 GCA_030068235.1 Notoglanidium macrostoma | reverse complement strand
CACACACACACACACACACACACACACACACACACACACACACACAGCCCTGTACGCTTCTTGATTTCTATGCTCTATATTGACTCATTGGCTTATTGTACTACCTATATTTTTATAATTATTTTTATTTTATTTATTTATTTTTTGTTATTGTTACTGTATTTGTTTTATTGAAACTGAGAGAGAGAGCAAGAGACAGAGAGACAAACAGAGAGAGAGAGAGAGAGAGAGAGAGAGAGAGAGAGAGCAGACTGAATTACTGATGCAGGTGTGAAAGGACAATATGACCGTAAACAAAACAAATCATAAATAAATCATAGATGAATAAATAAATAAAATAAATAAATATTTATTCCTAATGTGCATGTCATATGCATCATATCAGTACAAATATCTGTAGATAGGCTGTACAGGAGCAGGTGTGATTTACTGGCCTCGCACTGATCATTAACGTCAGTAAGTGCTATGATTAAACAGTGGAAAATGCTGACATTCAAAATATAGAGAAAAGTCAATCAGGAAGTGGAAACACAGGTTGCTTTTTTTCCATATAATAACCGCTTCCAAAGTGCCTCCTAACTGAGGGGAGATTTTCAAAACTGAATCTGTTAATATTTTCAGACCAGTTCAATGTTATTTACTCCATAAAGTTGTTGCGCAGATGTGTTTAAAGATTTGCGTTTTCACTGGACAGAAATGGGAAAAGATGTTGCAGGTCGTATCCAGGAAAGTGTACAGGAAGCTGAGTATCTGCATTCCTGGAGCGGAGAGCAGGAGGCACTCTGCGCCGCGTTCAGCAGCACCGAAGCATGGACAGGTTCAGAACCGGGCACTATTCCAACGCCAGCACTAGTACACTGTAGTGTGATAGGGCTCCTCTCATAGCTCCAGTTCATCGTGGCTTCAACACCACACTGAACAGACTGACCACACAGTCATGGGAAAAAGAAAGTACACCCTCTAACAATTGTGCTGTTCTCAGCAACTTCTACCTCAGGTGACCACAAAAACACAACAGAGTTCAACATGTAGTTTATCGGTCGCTCACATCACTTTGTCCGACTCTTCTTTTCAACGCTGCTTCAGTTTACTGATGATTGACGCATTCCTTTATGCAGCTCTCATAAGATGACAGATGGGGTGGAGGTCTGGACTTTGACTTGGCCATTCCAACATCTGCATTCTCTCTTCTTCAGATACTCAGAGGTTGATTTGCTGGTGTGCTTGGGATTACTGTCCTGCGGCATGACTCAATTTCAACCCAGCTTAAGCTGCTGGACAGATGGACTCACATTTGTCTCAAGAGTATTCTGGTATACAGAGGAGTTCATCGATGGCCGCAGGTTTCCCAGGTTGCTGCAAAACAAGCTCAAATTATCACCGCTCCACCACCGTGCATGACAGATGGTGTGAAGTGTTTGTAGTGACCAAGCGTCTCCATCTTGGTCTCATCAGCCCAAAGGATATTGTTCTAGAAACGTTTTGTGGTTTGTTTAGATGCAATTTTGTAAACCTTACTCACGCTCCAATTTCTTTTTGGAGAGAAGGGGCCTTTCCTAGTCTTACTCGGTCGGCCTTGTTCAGATTGTGCCGTCATGAACACTTGATGTGCTTGCAGAGGCCTGTATTTCACATGATGTAGCTCTGGGTCTTTTCTTTATATCTCTGAGCATTAAATGGTTTAACCATGTACTGAATTTGCTGGGACACTCCATTTGTACGGAAAAAAAAAATCCTTCTCACTGTAGAATAGTTTCCGATTTCAAGTTGTTTGGAGATGGCCTTATAACCCGTCCCTTCTCTGAGGTCATGGCTGATGTCCTTGCTTCTTGGCATGGTGTAAACAGACACCTACCTGCACCAGAACACCAAAAGTCCTGCTTTTACAGAGGTGGTCACACTTCCTGACGATGAATTATTAATATATAGTGCATTTATATAGTATAGCCTGGCTGCTAATTACTCTCTTAATGAATGTGGAAGTAGGGAGGGTGTACTTATTTTTTCCCCACCTGGTTTCTGAATGTTGGTTTACTATTTGGGAAAAAAAAAATATTACCTACTGAAATATGCTGTGCTGTTTTTGTTGAGGGTTTTTTTCACATACAGCCAAATTTCAAACCAGCAACTTCTCGGCACCACATTTGTTTTCACAAAGGTTACGAGAATAAAAGTGTTAGGAGTGTGATTGTTGTGTATTACGGTTTCAGAGACAAGCATGATGCTTCTGACCAACTCAAAGGAAAGCAGATATTCCTATATAAACTAACATTCTGGTAAGAAAACTTCTTCTGAAACATTACGGAGTTGAAGAAAATGAAGCCGATGCAACAAGCCCGGTTTTAATCTCAGTCTGTCCTTCAAACACTCAAGGTCATTCACACACGCCGTAAAAACTACTAACCGCATGACGCTGGAGCTGGAAGCACATCAGAGCCTATTTGGCTTGAAACGGGTTTCATTGTACACCTGGAGGTAAAACTAAAGCATCTCTGGGTTTTTGTCTAATCAGAATCTGTCCTGACTGTGAAATTATATTTAATAATGTTTTAAAAAGTGTTTAATGGCATTTTAGATGTCCAAACTTCTTGACACTCCTCAAGAATATTGTAAATAAATGCAAACAAATTGCCATCATTGAAAAAAAAAAAAAAACATGTGCTGTTTCCCCGGGGTATAATGAGGTGCACGTATGCTAAAACATATCTTCGTCATCCATTTCCATATGAAAAACCAAAGAACTTTCTACGCAAAAGAGAAAAATGGTCGAGGACGTACAAACCAGGTTTAAAAAGATCAGCAGCATTAAGCGCAAACAAGGGCTATAAAGCAGTTTGATGTGTAAAACGGTTGGAGCCTGGCCCACGAGGACACGGTCTGGCCACACAGCGAGCGGGATGGCGAGGGAAGTGAAGAGAGGCACGACGCTCAGGTTTACGATTACACGGTTAAGCCACTTCTTGTGGTTGTCGGGTTTCAAAATCAACTGCTCGACTTTCACTTTCATAACAACAAGATGTTTTGGAGACGTTTTAAAAAAAAGGAGCTCTTCCTGAGAGAATCTCACGCTCTCAAGCTACACACGGCGGCGTGACTTTGTGGGCGTGCGATCACACGGGACGGAGTACGAGGACATGCGCCCGAGAGCCGCTGTAACGTTCGGCGGTGGGGCGCTGAGCCTGGTTCGGGAGCTCCTGGGAAGACTGATCGCGAATTCCTGCGAATGACCTGAGCAAAACCTAGGTGCCTCTGCCAGGAGGTTAAACCATAGACAGAGCTTTCAGCAAGATGAAGAGCCAAACAACACAGATAATGTTACATCCCTCTACATCCGTCTCCTATCTTGTTATACACTACAGGAACGCTGGTCTTCTCTGCCAGAACAAAGATACTGAGTGTAACCGCAAATAACGCTTAATCCATGCTTAAATAAAACTATATAACCTCCCTGTACGGTTGGGCTCAAAACATCACTTATTGCACATTTCTATACCTTATATAACATTTTTATACAATATATTAAACACACACTGTTATGATCATACTATCGTTTAATGTACTACGCATTTCCTTAACGCAGCAAAACCGTATTTTCTTTTATTTTACTTTTGATGGTTAGATTAATGTCCGGTTTGATTAAACAGAAACAAACAACTTTCCAAACAAGGACAATTGAAATTACAGCCAAAATCACAGAACCATCTACGGTGCTGATCTGAGGGATTATCAGCGTCGGCTCTCGACACGGTGGGATCGTGTGATTCCTCGTTCCCCTTAAACGCATCAGTTCAGTTAATCCATCCATTATCTATACCGCTTTATCTGTCTGGGTCGCGGGGGAAGCTGGAGCCAATCCCAGCAGTCGTTTCAGCCGTTTAGAGTAGCCAGTTGACCTAATCTGCACGTCTTTGGACTGTGGGAGGAAACCGGAGCACCCGGAGGAAACCCACGCTGGGTGAACCCAGGACCTTCAGCTGTGAGGCGACAGTGCTAACCACCGCGCCACCCAGCTCAGTTAATGTGGACACTAAATGATGTGCATCACTGCTAGATTTCATGCTCAACTTACAAAGCGAGTGGAGCTCACGTTTACCGCCCTTTCGTTTCAATTCCAACAAGCGCACCTAAACAATAGAAATGAACGGCTTACTTCACGTCCAGGCTACTCGTTTTTCATTCATCGTTGCCTGGCGGACAAGCAGGCTCGGGAGGTCGACTCGCTTTTGACTTTTGCAAAACGAAAGTTTTTATTTGGTATGTATATTTAAGCAAAACACGGTGGTGCGACACACCTCGAGGTAACTAGAGCATGCATTATTTATTCTGAATTCCTCTGCCTGATGCACTGCACACACTGGCTTTTACTAAATGAATTGTTACGGTTGTTCTCCGAGTGGCCGCCTGACCTGTTCTCAAAATCCCAGAACATATTTCGAGCGATGGCACGAGCAGGAAATCTTTCAAACTGCGCGTTCAACCTGCACGTCTCGACACAATCAGACCTGCATGGTCAAAGCACCACCCCCACACCACAATCACAACGCACAACACACACAGGAAACACTGCAAAATCAAACACCCCTTTAATAAGCAAACAATACACCGTCTATCAAGCTGTCAGAAAGTCTCTGTGCACGTTCGAAAGTCTGCAACGAGCCGAAAATAACGTCCGCTTCAGCTCAGGTGAATAAAGCATCTTAACTAATCTACTACCCGAACATTATCTTGAGTGTCTCCCCAATATAGGGATTACAGTGATTCCTCAAAACATGTACCAGCAAGCGTCTTGTCCTTGCAGGAGCTTTATTAAACAGCTAACACGCGCACGTACGGACGATGCACTTTTCATTTTTTATGATCCCGAAACACCTGCAAAGAGCCGCGCCGCCTTGGATGCGGAGTTAATGATGTCTGCTTGTCTGGGTTGAAAGGAGAAATCTCTAAAACAAATGCATCAAAGGTAAGAGCGCTGCACTGAGATCTCAGGCCCTCGGGCTAAGTAACACCTGGTTCACGGCCACTCGGATGCAGAGATGTCGGAGCCCTAAACGGCAGTCGGTGCTTTTAATCACCTGGCAGACTTTGTAAATCCAAGCGGGCTACGATACAATCCATGTCTTAGCAGTTAAGGTCTAAGTGGATCTTTGGGATTTGGACTAAAAACCTTTCCCTGTTTGGAAACCTGGCTTGGTCTGCCCGATTACACAACCGCATTTTCTGTTGCGGTATCTTCTCTAAACATAACGTGTTTTCAACTGCATTAGAAGCAACCTTCTTATCAGCACTTTTTACCATTTTATCTTTCCTTTCTATCAGCACCCTCCAAATGCCAAAGATGGCCTACCAGTCTGACCAGCTCCGGCTGTTTTAGCAACTGGTAGCAGGAACCGGGCGATCAGAAGGTTTCAGTTCTCACTGCTGCCAGCGTAAGAAAGAAAGTTTCAGCGAGGGAAGAAAAGAAAGTTCCCGTGGAACAGATAACTCTATCATCAACCTTTATTAGGTCACGTTCCTCCTGCCGCGTGCCCTCCGGTCCTGCCTCGCTCATCCAGGCGCTCTACTGCTGCTTCAAGCCTCCTTCACCTTGTTACAAACTGCACTCAAGTCTCATTTCAGAACATCACCTGGATATTACAGACTCGAAGCTAAATCAAAAAATGACGCTGATGATCCTCCCAAGAGGATCAGTGCTCGACTCAGTAGTATACAACCGCAGAAGAGTAACGATTCGTAATCGCACCATCCGGTGTCACCCAGAAGAGGACGGGCTCCGAGTCTGCTTCCTCCTCTGGCCTGACTATTGGGGATAAATCTACATCTAAATCTACATCCCAGTGCCTGTAAAGCTGCTTCATGACAATGTCCACTGTTAAAAAGGGCTCATAAATAAAACTGAGAAGAAAATTGTATTATTATTATAGTTTGGTGGCTAGAACAGTTCCATGAGCTGTCTGTTATTATTATTATTACTATAATAATAATAATAATAATAACAGATAATACAAACCACGGACGTGAAATATGGAGCTCTGTGGAGAAGCTAAACTAGACTCCACTGCTAGATGAAGACATTAAGAGAGCTGTTTTGCATATCTGTCTCTAAATGCTATAAAGGTTTGATTGAGCAAACGACCACTTACTTACTGTAACCTCCCACGCAGGAGGTCTGTCCCATTATCCCCAACTCAGCACAACTAAGCTAGCTAACTTCAAAACTGTTCGCTTCAACTCCTCTCCACAGCAGGCGCATGTGTTAGCCAGCAGCCAGCTGTACGGAGCGGCTGGACAAACATGACCAACACTGATAACGTTATTGAGGACGTCCATCCAGCTCCTAACTGCAATAACGCTCTGTAGTGCGTGCGCGCGAGCACTTTGTATGGGCTAGCTCTGCTAACAATGTACACTCAGCTAGCTTAGCTACCCAGCCTCGCGTATACACTGGCTTATATTAGCCAGATAGCGAAGCTTGAAATATAGATTTACGGCTCTGAAAGGGAGTAAGGCAAAGCGGTCAGGCTGTATATACTCACCGGAATGGAGTTTGTATAACGGAGGTATTGGCAAAACTTTGTCGAAGAGAGATTTGTTTGTCAGGAGCAGCAGGAACAGCTTCACACGCAGCTCGCGCTGCCTCGCGCTACTGAAACCGCGCTCGCGCAGAGCAGGACGCACTACAATGTAAACAAATGTGTTCATCCGCTCCAGGAACTATAGGCTCCCACACTAAACCGACTCACACACGCTGTGAGGTTTTTTTTAAACACATTTTAAGCATGTACTCAAATCTTTCGCACTGCTCAATGTCGCCTCCATACCAGGTTGATATCCACGCCGGTTTTACTCTTTTCTGTAACTTCAGGACGGCTAGTCAAGTCGTGACGTCATGTTCACCTGCTAAATAAGACCCGCTGAAAGTGAAAGCATCGACTTCGGATTCAAGATCAGTACTTGAGTTTATGATGATAGCGTGTTGTGTCACAACATTGCAACAAAAAGCACGAAAAGCAGAGCAGTGTGATGCAATTCTCCTGCTGGAAAGCCGAAATAAGCTTGTTGAACAGCTTAAAAAAAAATACCAGCACGTGCAAAGATGTGCATTTTTAACGTGTCATCACGTCGCATCTAAAAAAAATGAACAACAGCTAATTATAAACAAGCATAATGGACTAAATGTAATGAGAGAGAGAAAAAAAAAACGAAACTATGCGAGCAGGCTGGTGTTAAAAGTGGTGTTTGGCGCCACTGTGTGGTTCATCATAAACATCATATGCAACTATAAAACACCCCAACACTTTTCAATGTCCTCAAAAATGCGTCTTTATTCAATATCTCAAAACCTATAAGCCAAAAAAAATAATAATAATTTTACATTTTAACTGATTAAATACATAAGGATAAAACAGAATATTCTATGAGTGAAACCCTGGGAGAACACAAGGCACCGTTCCAGAAGATCAACAATCGGTTTGAGGTCTCGCATCCTGACTGGGGCCCTGAATTTACCAACAAGAATGCTCAGAAAAATAAACATATCCATATTGTGTTTCATAAAAAGATTTATAGTACATATGAAAAGTCAGCTGCATGCGCATATCCGCTTCCACACACGTGCCCGTTAGAAGGACAAACCCACAATTGTGCTTCCAGTGCATTTTCACATTAGTGACCCAGGTCAGAATTTCGTCCCAGGTCTTCTTGTAGTTAGTTTTTTTGGATCTGATAAATTAACGTTAAAAACGTGACTCACACTAAAATCAAAGGCGATCTAAAACTGGATGGATGTCTGAAAGGACCGGTAAACACTGATTAGACTGAACTACACTTATGGCAAGACTGCAGCCATTGCTTCTAATGTGCACTTCTAAGCAAAATCACATCAGATATGAGGAGTGGTGCTTTCACATGTTCAGAATTTACAACATTGAGAGCTGAGGGGGAGAAAAGAAAATCTCTTTGGTGCAGAAAAACCAAACACATCCATTCAATCCACTTAAATGTTTACACAGGTATTTCTCAGCTTCATAATTAGATACTATATGAAGTCCTGCCACTTTCAAACATGATACAGCATCGAACAAAATTCCGAACATCACCATTCATACAGTATGGCTAAACAGAGGGCTGTTAAATAAGTGCATAAATTACTACAGAATTGTCCTAGCTCTTTCTCGATTAGTAATCTCAAACTATGAAATATTTCTAACTGCATTACACGCCGAACCCCGGCACAGGACTACTGACAAGGACGAGAAAGACGTAAATACAAAATGCTAAAGTTCATCTGAAATACAATTAACAGAAAGGTGCCTGAAAAGAAAACACAAAACAGGAACGAAAACAGGAAAAGGTAAAGTAACTGGATTACATCTCAGGCTAAAGCAAAAAAAAAAAAAAAAAAAAGTTTCTTCAAAAATGTGCAACATGTTCGCATAAAACATAAGAGCTCAGGTACTACTCTCTAATTAAAAGGCGCGAGAAGTTTGTGGTTGAGGAAACGTCAAGTTTCTAACACGGATAACGCAGGGAAAAGCAGCAAATGTGTCAGTGGGTAACATTTAACTGAAAATAAACCAAAGAAAAGGCAGAACAAAACACAAAACGTTCATGGCAACATTATTCTATTGTGATAAAAACATATTCCACTTCCAAGTGAACTACACAGATATTGCCTAATATCATCTTGTGAGAAAGTTATTAGCCAAGACCACATTTCAGTTATTAGCCACAGGGAGTTTCTGTAGCTTAAGTTTAAAATACCTAAAATAAGAACTGATCTGTAACATAACCTATTTCAGTCCCTACAAGGTAAAGCAGTTAAACACTTCGGAGCAGGTGTGAGATTTTCTTAGGATGGTTGAAGAATGAAACAGTGAAAGCAAAGACACTGAATGTGCAAAGTCTGCTAATGTCTTGAACGACCACCTTCAAATGCATGGTGCTCCTCGTGCGCTGAAAGAGAAACCAGAAGTTCTTAGGAGGTGTATTACCGCAGCAAAATACATTTACTAAGTAACTACATAATTCTTCAGTGAATAACTTAAAACAAAATAATAATAATAATAATAATAATAAAGTAGGAAAAAAAAAAAAGATAGAGATAACGCTAGACCTAAAACAAGATATTGTATATTGTTCAAATGTTGAATATGAAAATTATGAAGACAAGGTTTGCTCCTGGTACTTACGTTTATAAAATACTGCTTTAAAAGATATCTGTGGAAGGAGCTCGTAGATTCTTCCTAAAATGTTGGCCTCATTAGCGAAAGATGCATTTCCGTTCCAAACCTGAACCACGTCCTCTCTGTCCCGCACGCTGACACTTACACCAACAACTTCGTCCTCTAAAAGCGAACAAACATTTCAGGATAGCATTACGTTGATCACACAGAAGGAGTTCACATGTCGTATCACACAGCAGAGGTGTTGAGTCTTGAATTTATGATTCATAGGTTTTCAGTTTGATTTTGTAGCTTAAAAGTGTTCTAACTCCTCTCACGACACTTCACAGGACCTGCACAGAGCCCTCGCCTCAACCCCACTGGACACCTTTGGGATGAACAGGAACGGGAACGGGAACCTGCTGCACCCCAGACCTCGTCACCCAACATCAGTGCCTGACCTCACTACTGCCCTCGCAGCAGAATGAACACACATACCTACAGCCACGCTCCGAAATCCAGTGGCGAGCCTTTCCAGAAGAGCGGAGCTTATTATTATTAACAGCACAGAGAAACTAAATCTGGAATGGGATGTTAACACGTATACGGGTACGATGGTCAGGTGTCCACGTACTCTTGACCATTTTAACACGTTAACATTTTACATCGCAAGCTGTATAAGCACTAAAGTCTGCAGAAGATGTTTGTTTAAACATGTTTATTTTGTTAGGAAATCATGATTCATTCTATTGCACCTATGCATCCATTTTCAATACCGCTTAAAAGTCAAGGGGGAGCTGGAACCAATACCAACTCATATCTGATATCTGAGAGGTGGCGAGACCCTGGGCGGTCCGCCAGGCCGTGGCAGCGCTAACACGGAGACGGACAGCCATTCACACTCTGGGCAGTTTAGAGCCACCAGCTGACCCGATCGGCATGTCTTTGGGCTGCTGGAGGAAACCAAGGCCCCGCACTTTCTATTCTTAGCTTTTAAATGCTTTTTCTGATTTTAAAGTCATCCTGATTTTATCGATTAAAGTTACATCATGGAGGATTTACACGTAGAAACTAATGGCTCCTATAAAACAGTGTCTTGCATTTACTCGCATGGTGTCGTGAAACTCACCTGATGCACAATAGTCAGCAAACTGTTCACCAATAGTAGCCAGCAGTAACTCTTTCCACACAGCTAACTGAAGAGACAAGGAGGGGAAAAAAGCAATGCAGTGTCCAAATAACTTATGTAATACAGATACAATTAAAAAATTAGGCTTTAATACTGATATCATCAATATCATCCTATAGGCTAAAAGAACAGCACTGTACTGCTCCAATTTAAACCTTCACACATAACAGATGGATCGAAGCACTTAAAAAAAAAAAAAAAATTTTTTTTAAATAAAAAAAATTAAAAAAAATCTTACTGTGCTGTCCTTTGGTACTTTCATCTTCCACACACCGCCTTTCGCATTACTTTCCTCCTCCCTACATGATAGATAAAGACAAGATTCCAAATATCTCTTAGCAGAACAACAACAGCCACAAGAGAGATGCGCATGGTGCCGAACATCTACAAGACGTTTACCATAGTGGTCTTCTTTCTCCTCGCATTAAGTGGTAGCTACACCTCAGTGGCAGGCAGGACACTGGAGGGATGTTGTTGTACACGCTCCAGAAACTCTATACAAAAAGTAAAGATCATAAAGGAACAGTTTTATTTACATGGGTTAAAACCTTCACAGTTTTTGCGTCACAGTGACTGATCAGTCATATAAAGAATATGAGACGCGATTCATCTAAAACATGCTGCAAAACTGTAATGAAAGAAAATGTTTTTATTAGCAGTCACTCACACCGTTCTTTGCTCATGAAATTATGCATTTCTTATTGCTTACCTGAACAGTGTGTACCGTGTAGATCTTTTTCAGGTTTGATTCACACTCTGCTGCTGTTGTACCTGGTAAAGACCTAGGTGACAGAAAGTGGGGGGGGGGAATTAAACAACTGTAAATGATCTATTTTCTTAGCATTGTTTAGCGAGAAAACACTAGTAGGTAGTGACGAAATAACTAGAAGGGCACTTGGAGAGCGCAAAACCTCCGCCAAGGACAACAGTTGACTCTATAATATGCAAATCAGCAACCGCAACCACTTTATATGCTAGGATATATGGTGGATACGCCAATCCAGCTTCATACAGGCTTCCCACCATCAGGCTCGCTAATCAACAACAAAAGCCTCGTTAGGTCACACTCCGAAATAGCTTTAATAACAGTGTGAAAACACTTGACTAAGCTCTACGGATATCCTCACTGCAAAAGGTTAACATCAGCTCGGACACAAAAATTTACATCAGGTCACCTGCAAAATACATAAGTGTTCAGTACGGAGGTTTCTCTGCTGCTGCAGTTCTTCTTCTCACAGACTCAATAAACTTTTTTTCCTTTAGAAACGAATATATTTTCCTTTATTAAAACGTCACGCATGTGACTTTAGCGTAGGCAGAAGATTGACTGAAAGATCGAGTGGCACCGTTAGCGTTCAGCTCGAATTCCACGAAATCACACAGCAAAAGAATCACTGTCGAGTCCAAGTGTCCGCTATTTAATCAGATAATCATGTGTTTTCTCCTACTCAGGAAGCCATTTGCACGGTTTTGCCCCTCAGGGTCGGGGGGGTGGGGAGTTGGGGGCTGTGGTGGCGGTCTTCTGGTGGGAAAGTGGCGTCAGTGCATACCCTCTCTCGGTTTTGTCACTACTGAAATTTCCTGCCATCTTCTGTATTTTAAGATGTACGGCACTGTGGAGCGCACGCAGCGTATCTCCCAATGTCAGTGAAAGTTAAAATAAATTTGTGGATCTGCTAGAAAATTGAATGGCTTCTTCCTTGGCCCATGCTGCACCCTTCCACCAAGTTTCATTTGGTTAAGTTTTACTTACAGTCAAACAAATGAACGAACCGCACCAAAAACATAACCTCGGGGGGTTGACGGAGGTTTGAAAAAAAAAAGAAAGAAAGAAAAAAAAAAAAAAAAGTTGGAAATCATATTTAACTACGATTTGAAGACCGTCTAGATTTCTAAGCAGATAGCTGTGTATATACAGCTGGTGCAAAATAAACATACGCGCACATCCGCTCTGCAGTCCGCTACACGCTCATATTGTGCTGAACTGAACAAATTCTCTACAATTGTAGTTAAAGATATTCCCGCAACAATTTTCTCCCCAATTTAACATTTTGGTCTAAACAGGAAACGAGCAGACCAAACAGACAATGGCTGTCTGAGAAAAGACAGAAAAGAGTTACTTAACTTTACTTAAATCTGTCTGCACGAATACGAACAGAATATACTACACTGGTATGGTTACATATGAGAAAACACTTGTGTGCTTCATGTGTTGTGGATACTCTACATCCCAGAAAGCGTGTACATGTGGTTAATGTTTGTTTGACTCTTGGAAAGTCAGATTTAGCCTGTAGGTGGGAATCGTGATTCAGTCAGTACATGAACCTAATTTGGTGACTGTTTTTCAACATGACAATCAGTGATTTCAATTCTGAATCATGTATTTTCTTGTGGCAGGATTTTTCCTGATAGTGGTTATTAAAAAGAGGTTATTCCATCCATCCCTCCATTCATTATCTATATCACTTTATCCATCTGGGTCGCGGGGAAGCTGGAGCCAATCCCAGCATCTTCAGGCGAGAGGCGGGGTACACCCTGGG
>JAQQZR010000015.1:13311521-13326104 GCA_030068235.1 Notoglanidium macrostoma | reverse complement strand
TCGCAGGAAGTAGAGACGCTGCTGGGCTTTCTTAATAATGGAGCTGGTGTTGAGGGACCAGGAGAAGTTCTCCGCCATCTGAACATCAAGAAATTTGGTGCTCTTGATGATCTCCACGGAAGATCCATCGATGTTGAGTGCAGAGTGGTCGTTCCGTGCTCTTCTAAAGTCAACAATTATGGACTTTTTTGGAGTGCCAGTGCAGTATCATCCCTCAACAAACATTACTGTTGGCATATTCCAGCAGGCAGAGTTCTCCTGGCATGCACCAACTCAGATTTGTCCGCAACCCGAACTCAGTCATTAGGAGAGATGTCCAAATATATACTGAGTATTTGGGCCATATACCAAACGGCATACTACCTTACTAAATAGTTCATCAGAATCGTTGGTGGCGTTACTATTTAGGCATATTACTTGCACTACTTGCTTACTAGTGCACATTATGCAGTTTGGAATACTAATACTATACTAAGTTTCAGCAAAGCCAGATGAGAGACACCAAATTAATAAAATTGAGGATTGTGTAAAGGACTGCTTACTAATGTCCTTCTGCTTAATTCTGATATGACAGAGGTATTAGTACTAGGACCACATGCAATAACAAGTAAACTTTCTGATTACATATTAACTCTGGATAGGCTTCGTGTTTTACCATGTGCAGAGGTAAAATACGGTGTGATTATTGACTCCAGTCTCTTATTTGAAGCTCATGATATATTGCTGAGATAAGAAATGTGAGATCACAGCACAATGCAGAAAAACTAGTTCATGCTTTTGTTACCTCTAGCTTAGATTATTGTAATGCCTTACTGTCTGGGTGTTCCAGTAGGTTCATAAAACAAACTCCAGTTAGTCCATAATCAAATTTCGCATTGATTATAAAATACTACTACTGACCTATAAAGCACTGAAGTCTTGCACCACAGTACCTGAGTGAACCTCTGGTTATTTGTTGGTACCCCACATAGTGAAGGCTACAGCAGGGGCAGGACCTTGTCTTATAAAACCTCAGGGTTATGGATCAGTCTTCCAATTAGTGTTCAGGACTCAGCCACAGTCTCAGTGTTTAAGTCTAGACTGAAAACATATTTCCTTAGTGAAGCCTTTTGTTAATAGTTTTTAATTAGGTAAAAGGGCAGATCTGAAGGGTTCTTGGGTATTGAGTGTCCTCGTAACTGGGATGTGTAGATGCTGTTGCCCAACCAAGATGCTGGAACCAATCTGGCCATTTTCACACCATTCTGTGTAAACTCTAGAGACTTGTGTGAAATTCCCAGCAGTTTCTGGGACTGCTTATACCAGCCCATCTGGCACAGCGAACGTACCACAGTCAAAGTCACAGAAATAACACGTTTTTCCTCATTCTGATGTTTGATGTGAACATTACCAAGTTCTTGATTAGTATCTGGATAATTCTTTGCATTGTGCTGCTGCCACGTGATTGGCCGAGTAGAGAACTGCATGAATGTGCAGGTTTACAGATGTCATACTTTACCAGCACACCAACTTATTTATTACTTATTTACTTTTTGCTTGTACCTGTGTCCTTGTGAGTATTCAGTGTCCTCATAATTTGAGGTATGTAGTTTTCTCTTGTGAAAAAACTTTCCCTCAGGAATCAGTGAAGTACTGCAGAAAACGGGCAGCCTAATTGTAAAGCTAATTAGACTGGGCTGGTGGTCAAGAAACGGTGTCAGTTGACCTTTCAGATCATGATGAAATTTTACTAGCCATTTAAGAATACTTTCAAGGTTAAAGGTTTTTTGTACATGGCTCCCCAAGAGTAGGAGTAAATTTCCTGACGCTTTAGCACTTAATACCAAAATTTTACCCTGAATAGCTTCATGTGTTACGGCTCAGGTTTTCAGATTCAGGGCCTGACTTTCTCTGTATACCTTGCATTGATTGCTTATTGTACTACTTGTTTTTTTTTTTTTTTTTTATCATTGTTTATGCTCTTAATTCAAATTTTCACCTTTTTTGTTACCACCAGTAACACTCCAGCACTTGCACAAGCTAAAATTTGTCTCGTCTTTCAGGTTAGGACTCCTTGCATTCCCTAGATGCTTTGTTTTGCTGCACCTTCAATGCCCTATTTTGTAAGTCATCCTGAATAAAAGTGCCCACTAAATGACTAAAAAAAAAAATGTAGGAAACTGTGATCATCATATGTTCAGAAAACATAAGACAGGATACCACACACACACAAATTGTAAAAGATGCAAGAATAAACAAATGCAGTTACTTTATTTGAAATGTAAGCTATGCTACAAGCAGAATGTTCCAAGCAGTATTTACTTCAGACTGAGCAGATGGGGGAAAAAAAAAAAAAAAAAAAAAAAAAAAAAAAAAAAAAAAAAAACCAAGCAGCATTGAGAGAACAGTATATGCAATAACTGCTGTTTTAACACACAACAATTGGAGTAAGATTCCAAAATAACTAAGAAACTGTGCCAGATACTCAATACACCACAGATAAACATAGTGTTAATCTATATTATGACAAGTATTCCTTATATTGTAACCATCTTTACATAGTAAATTAAGGTTACCAATCATACACAAGAACAGAATTGCTTGCACAAAATAAATACACTAATTAAAGACATTTTATCTATAAAGATCACATCAACAGTTTCATAATGCTTTGAGGCAGTAATGAATTGGATGAAGTTTTGCTGCTTACTTGGCTCACAGCGACTTAAAACAATGTGTCCTTGTGGCAAGTAAAAAGCTTGTTAACGTCATTTAGCAGTAGCATTTACAAGAATGGTTCTCAAACAGATCATATGGGGTTTGATCAATGATAGACCGACAATACATAACATCTATCAATATAAAAATGGCCTTTACTGAATAGATTTCATTGAACATTATTCTTCAAATGCTGATAATCATGTTTCAAATTATTCATAGGAGATTTCCAATCCAGCCGTCATCTTCATTAATGCATGTTAGCACCTAGAACAGTCTTTTAGTATGTTCATGCTTGTAGTTCCAGTTCAGCCATCTACTAGATTATTTGTTCATATTACAGTTTATAAATACAATCATTAATTTAACAAAAGTACACATTTTTCTCTGGGAGGTTCTACATATTTTTCTCACATCTGTGACATCTTCATCTGACATGAATGGTGTTAGAATGTGGTATGGGGATAGTCAGTGTTGTAAAATCACACGGGCCATTTTTGTGACAGAGAACAATTATGTGAACTGGAGATCTAAGGCTGAAAACAGAAGGTTTCAATTTCCACCACTTAAAAATGCTGACTCCACAACATTTGACTCTACAGTTCTCTCTGGTAAATAGTGTCAAAACCATCCATGCATTTCAATACTGTTTTTAAAACTGAAATCACTGTCACCATCTCAGGGGCTGTTCCAGTACAGTATTGGCTTTGGACAATATTAAAAAAGGCTCTTTGACTCCTTGAAAGCCCAAGGAATCCAGGCAATTTTACTGTAGACTTTGAGAACTAATACAATTTCCTTTTCAACACAGCAAAAATATGCATTTAATAATAATAATAATAATTAAAATTTAGCACACATTTGGCTAACTTGCTAGCATGTATGACTATATAACTGTACAGAGTTCAAAGGAAATACATTGTTACAAATCAAGGAAATCCACTATATGGCCAAAAATATGTGGACATCTGACCATCACAATCGTGTAAATTGTTCAACATCCCATTCGAGATTTAGTCCCCATTTGTGGTCATAACTTCCACTCTTCTGGGAAGGCTTTCCATTAGATTTCGGAGCGTGGCTCTGGGGATTTGCCCATTCAGCTACAAAAGCATTAGAGAAGTCAGGTACTGATATCGGGTGAGGCCAGGGGTACAACGTTCCAATTCACCCCAAAGGTGCTCAGTGGGGTTGAGGTCAGGACTCTGTGCATGCCACTCAAGTTCTTCCACTCCAACCCATGTCTTTATGGACCTTGCTTTGTGCACAGGGGCATTGTCATGCTGGAACAGGATGGGGCACCTTTGAACCAGTGGAGGGAAAAATGTAATGCTACAGTATACGAAGACATCCTATGGAACGGTGTGCTTCCAAGTTTGGGGAAGAGCCACATATGGGTGTGATGGTCACGTGCCCATAAACTTTTGGCCATATAGGATAGCTTTACCCAAAATGTTCTACATCCTCTTCCTCTTGTGCTCCAAGTGGTCACATGTGAGACGCAGTTGATACACTCTTGAGAGTTGTGTGGGGTGTGTTAAAAACAGTATTGAAACACATGGCACACGTTGCCATTAAATATCAAGATGGAAACGGTGCCCATGCATGATAATGGTCCTTCATCCTTTTAAGTGTAAAGGTTCTATCTGTGCATTATCGATGTGTTTGAGGATTCCTGACTTCCAGCAGCCTCAAAGGAGCTCATTGTGTCCAGAATTAAGGTCTCTGCGTGGGGTAGAGGCACGGGATGACCCTCTGTCTGTACTCTCCGAACTGGAGCTTAGGTGTTGCTGTTCGGAGCTGCCGCTGCTTGAAGTGGCAGTGGATGACGAGGTGGAGGAGGAGCGCGTCTTCTCCTTAAAGTCTGTGATGATGACCGTAACATTGCCCACGGTTATGGCCAACTGTTGAGCTGAGCTTCGGTCTATGTTCTTCAGCTTAGGCCTGCAGCAAGACAGAAGAGAAAAGGCTCAAAATGATACACTGGAAGTACATTACTCCTTTATGCATTACAGTTAGGTACCACTAAAACATAATAAAGTGCTTTGCTTGCCACTGATTTTTTTTGTCAGAAGGATCCTCCCATGGGACATCACCGCTATTATCAGGGGATGACATAGCTATACAAAAGTCCAATATGCTGCATATCGGCACCTTGTCATTTCAGTGGATTTCAGTTTGAAGCCCAGGGAATTGGCAGGTGTATAACTGAAGTGAAAGTGAAGGCAAATCCTCTCTGTGCTTCCCAGGCAAGCTTTCAAGTCACCCTGCAAACTGGATGTGTCCTGAAATAATCTGTTTGACATTTTCTGGGCACATATTTTGTGACTAACATTCAGACATAAACTCCCCTGACAACAGCAGCAACATATTATACAATGTCAGTATGTTGTGCATCTGGACAAATATACCTATGCATAAAACCAGATCATCAGTGGTTGGTGAGGCAACCTTAGTGTCTGAAATCCCTGAAGCCCCACATACACAGAGATCCCCCAATATTGCCAAAAAGAGGACCTGTTAATTACACTGACCGTTTACGCTGAACCAAACAACGTCGGCATTAAGCAACCCCAGTGTGTGTTTTTACAAAGCATTCGGGAATCACGACTAGTCCTGCACATTTACACCACTCTTCAAATGCAAGCAAAAGTTGCTGAGCATCACGTCTCAGAAAGATGTTGGAGGAGAAATTGAAGAGAAGTGGGAAGCGCAGACCTTACATTTACACAGAACGGCAAGGTAGAATAAAAAGTGCAACATTCCCACCTTGAACAGGCTGTATATAAAAGGGGCTTGAAACTCCCACGTTCCAGGGGGAACTGTAGGGTGCATGAGGCCAAATCTCTGTGTGACTTATTTAAACATGATGGAACACTGGGTCACAATAACTGGCCTGCCCATTCACTAAATAGCAAATCCAAAAACATGGAACAGAAGGTTAATCTCCAATACGGGCCACGTGAATTCTAGCTAAATTTGGGCCCAGTGGAATTGTGGGCTCGCAGCAAATTTTTTTTTTTTTTTTTTTTAAAGATATTGGTGGCATCCTTACCGGTCAGGATTGGTGCAGTTGAGGGGAGGGGTTATGTAACCATGAATTAGGGAAGAAATTACATAACTCAATGCTAGCAGTGGGCTGCTGTATTCCTGTTCTAGATTTTGGTATGTAACGGTTTTCATTCAATTATAATTTCTGGTTACATGACTGGAATGATGATTAGCAATAAATAATACAATTAACATAATACAGTCTAGTGATGGCAGCATTCATTCATTCATCTTCAGTAGCTGCTTTATCCTGAACAGGGTCACTGGATTTGGAGCTGATCCTGGGAACAGCAGATGCAATGCAGGTATACACCCCTGATGCTATCCATCGCAACGGATAGCAGTAATCAGACAAGTATAAATGTGATCAAACGCACCTGGAAATAATTGATTTGTTGCTCTTAGTGGCTGATTTGCCGGATTTCATGCTGCTTCTTTCACTAGGAGGACCTTTATTAAGGATCTTGGGTCTGAGAAAAACAAGACAATGAGAATTAGTGAACAAAATAGCTGTGGCTATGCAGTATAGTTATAAATGTAGTTTTTTAGGTTTAGCTAGAATTGCAAATGAACTAGCGTTACACAGGGTCAGTATTTCAACTAGGTACGATTTTGCTGTGCAAATACTTGAAGTCTATGTTCATCATGGGACAGTACAGTTAATAACGACAACATGGTGTGGTACTATACCATATGCATGCTAGGCCTTTAGAGATCATAACAGGCACCCTAATGTTTGAACGCTTTTTTTTTTTTTTTTTAAATAAATATAGATGACTAAACGATGATCAAAGCATTATGAGTGAATGATAGATCAGACTGTCGATACAAGATACAAAACATAATCCAGAGAGGCGATCACTGGATATTTTTATAGAGTTGAGGGGTGGAGAAAAGGGATTGGCAGTACACTAGCAAACTGAGGTAGGTTCAAACTTGCCTAGGGCGCAAAAACCCTGGCATTGCTTGGACCACTGCATATGCAAACTCCTTTACATTCTTATGTTCGTGCATGTGGACTGCCTTCTTAACTCAGAACACAGGTTCAAATCTGGAAACTACGATGGCTGTCCTGATGACACCATGTAAAGTTCCTGCATTTGGTGGAGAGACGCCTTTTCTTTCCAAACGGCCGTGTCGTTATATTGTGTAACAGTTGATTTTGAAACATGACAACATGGAGGATCAACTAAACCGTGTAATTCTGAAATCAGATCTCTGGCCTTCTCTTTGCTCTATATTGGGGAGTTACGCTCTTTCTGTTCCACACTTTTGAATACTTTTACAGCTTTCACTGTGCTAAATTATATCCTCTTATAACTTCTCATACATTTTATGGAGGTCACTAACTTTCTGCATCCTGTGCTGAAAGCTCTTCGGTTTTCTGTATAGTGAAAACTGATAAAGGAATTGTGTGTGTGCAACCTTATATTTATACCCCAAAGAAAGGACATGGTTAAAAGGTAAAACAGTGTTGGTGAATACAAAAGGCATTTTTTTTTTTTTTAAAAAGACGAAAACAATGACGAACATTAAAATTTGTTTGCCGGTATCTTAAAAATTCAAAAATATATTTTGAAAGGAAATTAGTTTTGCGTTGTACACAACAAAGTTTGTCCTGTCTCTTAAAGGGTGCAAATATTTCTGGAATTTGTGGTATTTGTAGCTCTTACAAGATTTCACTTACTTCATCTTCTTAGCGGTGGGCTTTTTAGAACCAGGCACCTTTTCCCTCTCTTTGTGCTTGTCCACCATAGCCTTCTCTACTTTGCCTTTCTTCATGTCCTCCTTCTCGGCCACTTGTGTCCCAGATGCTCCTGTGTGATGGTCTTTTTCCATGTGTGGCCTGTGTGAATGAACCTTATCAATAAGTTCTCTGTGCAGTTCCTGGTTTAGACCTGGTCTCTCAGGCCTCCTTTCCACTGTTGTTTGTACTAGCGGATGTTTGTCCAATCCAATACGCTCCTGTCTCCTGTCCTTGTGTGTGTGTCCTCTGTCCAAGTGACTGCTGTCTGGGCCCAGTCTGTCCGAGTCTGAGTTGTCTACGCTTGGCCTGTCTGAGTCTGAATTGTCTATGTCGTAGTGGTCGTCTCGCTCTGTGCGCTCCCTCCTGTCTTTCTTAGCTGGTGGAGGGGTGGCGTACTGCTGCGCTACTTGTTGCGCCACGAGCTGCGAATTCAGACGAGGTTTTCTAGAGAAGGAATAAAATACGTGTTTGATTTAGTGGGTTTTGTTGTACTTTTACATGTACCGGTTATAGACGTAGACGTTGAATGCTACAACTGTACGGTATTAAAGACAAACTAATTTATGTTCTGTACTTCATGTGTGTATATAGTGGAATAAAAATCGCATATCGGAGCTCATGCTGCAACACAAATATATTGTTCAAAAACTGTAGATTAAGTATCACCTCACAAACAAGTTGTTTGTTACTACGAGGAACGAACGTGTGCTCTGTGATTGAGATTATACACAGTTTTCAGCACTACGCCTGAACTTTTCTCAGAATAGCTGGAGCTGTAAATATAGAATTATGTCTGACAGGTCTCACATAACAGGCTAAAGAAGTCATTATCAACTGTGCCAGGCTTGCAGAGGTGAGCAGTCAAAGGGTTTACAGAGCAGCCTGAATATATAGGAACTTTTTTGAGCACCAACCACAGTTACTAGAACACACGAGGCTCAGCAGGAAAAATTTAAGCCAGAGAAAGAGGATACCCAGCATGTTTAAAATAGGTTTGAGAAGTAGACAGCTAGCCACCAGCCGCCTGATGCTGATGTACATTATCTCCTGATTGTTTGCAATGATATGGGTGCTGGCACACAGCTAGAGCAACTAAAGGCAAATAGGAAGGATAGATAAAAAGCTCCTTTATTCTGTGACGATGATAAAGGGCTTAAAAGGCAAGAGAGATGACCCAAGCATGAAACCGAATAAGCTACAGTAAATCCTGTGGAAATAGGAGACGTGCAGGCAGGTTCCCCTTTGTCAAAGAATATATTTCACAAACTATCAATGGCCTAGCCAAGATACTGGAAAAGAAGTGGAGAATGCATGTGGTTGATCATCTGCAATCATCAGCACTTGTGGAAAGACTGATCTCAACCTGTCGAAAATATAAACGTTGGGAAAAAGCTCCAGTAGAACAATCCTGCAAGCTGTATATATATGTGGGGAAATAACCATACCTCATCTTACGAGCCCTTTGAGAATTTACGAATTCAGACATTCATTCAAAAAATCTTAACAGCCTCAAATCACTATCTGTAAATCACAGCGATATAACTATTACTGTAAACACGCACCATAACAGCCCTAAGCCCAAGAATCACAGTACTAAAAACGCGTTATTAAAAGGGGCCACTCCATGTCAACTCAGATACTTTTTGTATTTGTTATTTGAGACCTATTAACTAATTTAGGTGCAATATTTTAGTTAAATTCAAATGTTTTCACCCCCCCTGAAATATTAATAATATCTGGCCCAGAAACATCTTATCTGGGAAGAGATGTTCAGGGTTCAGTATCGTCAGAAATATTCATCTGAGCCTCATGAAAACTGGTGGAGATCATTAAAACCATGTTTTCTCCCTTTCCAAATACTCAGAATTCACCATGGGAAGCTAGTGGTGTTCTTACGGGGGTCCGGAATGTGGAAAACAAGTGCAAGATTTCCAAACGTGAATGTTACTGGGGGCCACAGGAGCCATCTTTAAGGGTCAAATATGATGTAACTCACATCATTTTCTTAAGCTACATCATATCATTAACCTTGTATCCAGAAATGATGTCCCTATTACTAACAGGTTTTGAGTTATTAACAATGCAACAAGTCATTGTTAATTTTTCCAGTAATTTTAAAAAGGCAGAATGTTGACATAGAAGTAGGAACAGTTAAAAGTTGTGCGAACAATGCTCAAAGTATATATTTGCAAGATCCTTTCATATTTGCTTCAATGGGAAAGCTAACAAGAGATGAACCTGGTATTGACAGTACATTTACAGGCTCAATTGTTTGTCTGGACTGAATTCGGAAAGAAGTGCGAGAAGGATGACAAAGACGAAGAAGGGAAGACAAGGAAAGAAAGAAGAGGAATAAGTGCTGGAGAGAGACATTTGAGAACTTTTGAAAAATGGACGATCATACTTATTATTTCTAATTATATTATACAGTGTTAATGCAAGTATGCTACAGCCACCTGACATCCACTGTACATAATGCACGCCTGGAACGGGAGGTGTAAAGGACTTGCATTGCCAGTTGAATCCTACATAGTGAAGGTACTTTCTTCAGGTTTGCTGTTTATGAATCATGTGTGATAGTTTTCATTTTAATGATTTAAAAAGGGGATGTGTCTAAAGTTTTATTAGTTAATAAAAATATTAGTGATTTTCCATATTGTGTTATGATTTATCAGCAGTATTTTAAAGTTTTTTTTAATAAAAAAAAAAATTGCTTTCTTTAGGCAATTACTATTATTAGCTCAATGTAAAATCTATATAGCTTGATATTTTTCTTAAAGACAAAAGAATGTTGACTTATGAGGTGCGCAGAAGAAAGAAAATGGAAATTACGAGACAGTGTTGAGAAAAACAGTCCATGTGAAACATGTAATGCTATTAAATATCTAACCTCTTTCAAATGTTTAAATAATATACGTGTTATTTCAAATGCAGTTAGTTTTCTGCATGCAATGTGTTAATGATCGAGTGGTGCTTGAAAGTTTGTGAACCCTTTAGAATTTTCTATATTTCTACACAAATTTGACCTAAAACAATCAGATTTTCACACAAGTCCTAAAAAGTAGATAAAGAGAACCCAATTAAAACAATCAGAAAAATATTACACTTGGTTATTTTTTGATTGAGGAAATAAAAAGAGAAGCAAATGGAGGTAGTTGTTTTATGTTAAAGCTGTCTACATCCTTCACAAATGTTAATAATTTTTAAGAAAATGCTTGTTATTTTTAAATTTTTCATTCTCATTTTAAGAAAATTAAACAAGTATAATAAAAGGCATATTTAATTTTGATATGGAATAGGAAAATAAATGTTGCATTTTGGTAATAACATTTTCTTTTCTTTTTCTATTTTTCAAAAATATTGTGGCAAAATCGAATCGTGAACCCAACATTATGAATCAAATAGTTAATGGGGGAATCATTACATGCCTTATGCCCATGGAACTATATACAAATATACACACCTTTATCCATCAAAATGAGTCACAGTGACCCTTGTTTTTGTTTAGATCTCTCACACACATTTGTCTTACAATCTTTGGAAAGACCTTCTGATGGCAATTAACAGAGCTAAATAATGCAACACTTACAATTAATACTAACCCTAACCTCAGACAGTTACAACAGTTTTTCCCAGTGAGGACCAGCCAAACATCCCCACAAGGGTCATCGTGACACTTTTGCTGGATCAGGTCACACATCCATACTGGACACACCTAATTTAATGGTTTTCCTTTATTTATATTACCTACAAGACACTTCATGTTTTAAAGTAATAATGGACTGTCATTTCTCTTTACTTATTTGAGTGGTTCTTCACATAATACGGATTACAGTTGATGAATAGAGCTATTTGTCGTATACCAACACTACCTCGACACCACAAAACTGATCTCAAATACATTAAGACGACAAGAAATTTCACTAATGAACTTTTGACAAGACACTCCTGTTAATTGAAAAGTATTCCAACCTCATGAAGCTGCTTAAGATAATGCCAAAAGTGTGCAAAGCTGCAATCAAGGTAAACACTGGCTACTTTAAAGAATCTAAAATGTGTAACAATGTTTTTTTATTTCTTTTAATTTTGTTTACCACGTAATTCCACATATTATTTCACAGTACTGAGGTCTTCAGTACTGTGCTACAGTGTAGAAACTAGTCATATACACACACACACACATACATATATCCCCCCCCACATCTTGCAGATATAATCATGCATGTATAATCACGCTTATTTCATTCTTAAAGATCTTGTCATAATCCAGTTTTATTAAAAACTGTTTTGCATTCTGTTTATGTTCTGTCTGTATTCCTGCTGTGAAGCCTGCAGTCTCAGCCTCAGCCTGAGGATTTCAAAAAATGTCTGGATCAGTTACGTAACTGCAAATGCTGCATGGAAAGGAATGACTGGTTTGGTCTTGTTAAGCTAAAAATATTAATATTAATCCAAAAATATTTGGCCAACACCACTAGAGACACGTCTCCTCCTTTTAGCATACAGCATATTTGTCCTTTCATTCGGTTCTAGATAGCAAGGGATTGTCAAATGTTCCTTTTAGCTTCCGGTTTTCACTCTGCGTTGCTCCCGCCTGACCGCCCGCACACTCACACACACACTTGGTATTTATTTCATTGTGTTTTCTAATCTTGGGAAAACCTGGTTTGTGTTGTATATTTGTAGACACTTTCACAAGCCATGTATCTTGATTTACCATAGTCTTCTAGTCCAAGGTTATCTAATTTCAATCCTTCTCAAAGTATTTGTAGTTCTGGTCCCCAGTGGTATAGTTTTAGGTTTTGTCCTCAGTCTGCCTGCACTTTTGATTCTGAATGTGGCTTTATCTGCAAGCAATTACCAACAAGGCTATGTTTGAACCATGTCAGACACTTACTGTATAGAATGTACACAATGGAAAAAAGGTTCATTGAATTTACTTAATTCAAAAGTGTCTGTCGGTTCCAAGTGAAGGAACCGAGCTACATTAACACAGTTAATGGAAGCCCTGGAATAGACTCAAACCCCACACATTTAGTTTCAATCCTAGGATGAATCCGAGGACCCTGGCACTGTGAGACTGTAACCTTACCCACTGCGCTCCCATGCCGCACATGATTTAATCAAGTTAATAACACTATAGTCTGTATTTCTTCCTGTCAGCTCCAACATCCTCGTGCTTTAGAAACGTAATTGGATCATATGTGAATTGATCACGCTCACTCTACATAATTCAAACTAGAACATTTTAAAATTAAATTTAGTATAAGCCATGAAATCATATTTTGACAAGAACAAAAAACATTATGTAAACTACACATATTCTCTCTCAATTCCGACTGACCACATATTCCTGTTTTTCCGGTGTGTCTGAATGCAAGCAGAACATCGACTACACAAACCTTTTAAAGTTCTTAAGTGCGTTAACTCATTTAAACGGCTTGCCGTCCAAGACGCCTGTTCTCTGGATCACTAAATGAACTACATTCAGCACGCTGTTCTGTTAGCATGTAGGTTGAAGTTGCCATTAATCTGAGGTTAATTACATTTTAATCACCTGGCAGTACAGACATTCATTAAAGTTCGATAAGAAACACATCTTTATGTCTACTAATATTTAGATGCATATTTAGGTACCAGGGAAGTGTCTGAAGATACGAATCAATAATGTTAGTGTGATTGCAGCACACTAAGACAAGTCAAGCTTACTAGAGTTGTGGGTTTGAGTTAGTTAGTGATTTCCAGAAAATGGGGCTGGGGTGCGCAAAAAACTTCAAGGCAGCACATAGCTAATGTGGTGTCCGGCCAGCATCTTTATTTGTGTGTGTTTAAGTATAAGTGATGGCACATTGTACTAGCAGTAGAGTTAAAAGGCCACTGGAGCAGTAACAGCACAGCTTGCTATAAACTCGTGTTAATCAGTGAAGACAAAGAGGCTTTGCTGCAGTCACAGGAACACTATGTGTATTTCATCGGGCTAATAAACTTTAATTGTATATAGCAGTAACACATTTGTACTAATCTTAAGGTCATTGCACACACTTGGCATATTTACACATAGTGAGATGTCACAAGAATTTCTCTCTCCTGTATAATGTGATTGGCCTAGTGTTTTTACTGAAAATTAGCCCACACTTTAAAATAAATGAAGATTATGCCCATGTTTCTTGAAGGATTTACTTTTTCCCCCCATTCATACTAATGCCATTCCAGTGTTTCAGGCCAGCATTGGCTTCAATACCCATATACATTATTGGGTCAGGACACACCTACATAGTCCTTTATTCTACAGTGGCCTGTGGCTGCTCAATAACACTAGGACATATTTCAATGAGAGAGAAAAAAAGAAAAAGGCAAAACAAGCACAAAAATGAGAAACACTATCTGTTTAATCAATCTGCCTACTGCACAAGGAAAGAATGTATTTTTGTGAATTTGAATGGCATTAACCAGTCCCATCAGTAGTTTGAACATCAATGCATACTGTTACACACATTTCATGTGCTCGAGAGACAGGAAGGAAAATTCTAACATTTTTCAAAATACTGATAAAAATACATTTCTGTCTATTACAAGTTTATTTCAGCGGTTCTCATCCCTTGTGTGTCAGGCTGCAACTCCCCATTAATTTCACAACCTCCTCCCTCAGGACTCCCTCTAACTCATACTACAGCAACCTCCATTTCGACACACAGGGGACACACTGTAAACCCTTTGGCTGAGTGGACACCTTAACTTGCAGCCTCTCCCTCTCTCTCTTGCAGGTCATAATGACAATGTGATTAACACTGACACTGGACCTCATTTATCAAGTAGGATACGAATTAATTTACTCGTGAATTATTTGTACGAAGGCGGCAGGGTGGAGCAGTGGTTAGCACTGTCGCCTCACAGCAAGGTCCTGGGTTCGATCCCTGGGTCACCCAGGGTGCCTTTCTATGTGGAGTTTCCTCCGGGTGCTCCGGTTTCCTCCCATAGTCCAAAGACATGCAGATTAGGTCAACTGGCTAATCTAAATTGCCCATAGGTGTGAATGCGAGTGTGTGTGGTTGTTTGTCTGTGTTGGCCCTGTGGTGGACTGGCGACCT
>JAQQZR010000015.1:13296569-13311421 GCA_030068235.1 Notoglanidium macrostoma | reverse complement strand
CTCGCCCCAAGATGCTGGGATTGGCTCCAGCTTCCCCGCGACCCAGACGGATAAAGCGGTATAGATAATGGATGGATTATTTGTACGAGCTTTTACACAAGGCATTTGGTATTCATAAACGTATCCTATCCATTATTTTTCCATTCCACACAGCTGCTTTGGAGTCCCTAACTTGGGAATGGGGATATGTTTTAAAAGAGACTCCAAAGCACCTGTGCAAGTTGCTCTGGATAAGGGTATCTGCTAAAGGCTATAAACTATATGGCCAGAGGTCTGTGGACACCTGACCATCACACCCAAAGGTGGGCCTTCCCCAAACTGTTTCCTTTACCCCACTGAACACCTTTGGGATGAACTGGATTGCTGACAAAACAGCTCCATTGTCTGATCTCACTAATGCTCTGGCGGCTGAAAAGGCAAATCCCCTCCATCATTATAGAGTGGAGGTTATAATAACAGCAAAGGGAGACTAACTCTAGAAGTGTGTTTAAAAAGCACATGGGTGCGATGGTCAGGTGTCCACAAACATTTGGCCATAGTTTACTATGAAACTGTGATCATCATCAACTAGGTTTTCCTTCCATGCATAATTCAAAATGTAACATTACATACACACAGTGTGGTGCTGTGGGAGGCTCTTCAGCCCATTTCTATTTGCTAATATGAAATTTCCCAGAAGCAATTAAGTCCAAGCTCTGTTTCTGTCCCATTAGTTTGAAAAATGTTCTGCAACACTGACAGGGCACAGAGCTATCCATCTCCGTGGCTTCTGCTAGCTTAGGGAAATTTTTAAGGTGACTAAGTACATGCTCTCATTTCAACAAAGTGCATAAAAACCAGTGATTCATCTCCTCCCTGTACATAACATGCTGTATGGTGCATTTTAAAGGATTAGTTTGGAATTCTGTGCTGTTCAATTGCATTTATGACCAACAGGTTATTTTTAAAAATTACTTTATAAATAAAGTATCCTTGTAAAATTGATTTTAATGATAATAATGCTTTAATCTTATTTAAGCAGATATGCAAGTCAGAGACATACTTATATCTTGACTCGGATTTACCAGTACATATCCTACCTAGGGTGTAAAACCAATTACATAATTCCTCAGGCATATACTTGCTATTAAACTTTAAGATATCAAGCAACGTTATGTAATAATCCCACACTGAATGTTGGTACCCATTTGAAATGCGGTATTATTTGTGAGGCGCTGAAGGGCAGGGTTTGTTTGTTGTCAAAATTGATGACGCCTGCCTGACAGGAATTAATCGCTGATGGAAAATAATCCCAGAATAACTGAGGTTGAACTTGTTCACACCATATCATGTCAGTAAAAGTCAAAACCAGGAGTTTGCTAAGTATATATCGCTACGGAAAACAGGACACTGCTAAAGCAACAAGACCATGGATGAAGGTGGACGAGGACAGACAGCAGTGTGTGTTTGTATTCCTGACTGTGTGTGGGAGAGAAGCGTCCTGCACACACAGTAGGCGGGCCAGCCGGTCACAGCAAGAGTTATATACAAGCTGTAACAGTGGCCATGACATGGAAGTACTACACCCACTCATCCTGTGGTTACAGCAGACTTCCAGTTCATCTCATACAGCTTTAGATAGGTCTATAAATACTTTCAGGTCATGGCTGTCGACTGCACAAGTGACTTTATTAACATAAATCATTCTGAACTGTCATGCAGTTGTGAACACTTTAACCACAACGGCAATATAAACAAAGTAGAGGTGTATACAGAGAGATCCAGCACACGTGTGTACACATGACGGAGATTGTGTATGTTTGTTAATGAGTATTAATCAGGTTGCTTTAATTCTGCTCTGGTATGCCTGAACAAATCAATACCGCATGCTTGGAGAATATCTAACTGTTCCTCGATGATGGCTTATTTCACCCACTCATGGTCCTATCAGAGCCACGAGGGACTTTTACTGCAGACGCAGCACTTCACGACCCTTTTGCTTCTACCAGTCCTTTTCACTTTACGCTGTTTTGTTATATATAAATGACACAAGGTAGAGTGGTTTAAAAAAAAAAAAGATCATGAAGATGTTCGGCTGCAAGGATGAACAGAGATCACATCACGGGGGTGATAAAGCAAAATAGGTGCATTGCAATAATAAAAAAAAAACAACTATATGCCATTAACAACGACAAAAATGATCTGGATGAATTTGAACTCTGTCCTGAGATGATCAGTCATAAGGGAGTGCTCAAAGGACACCTTTGGCATGATTTATAGTCTTGCCGGATCTAAATAATCTATAAAGGATCCACAGGACAAAAGAAAGGATCATTTACAGAAGTCATATGAAGGGTTAAGATGAATGTCCTCATTTCCCACCCCCTCTCACACACACACACACACACACACACACACACAGAGATGAAAATGAGGCAGAGAGCTGAATGAGAAAGTTTACCTTGTGGACGTGCCTTTGCGCACATCACACATGCTGCATTTGAACGCCTCGGCGCTGTTGCGGAACGTGCAGACACTACAGTCCCAAAATCCGTCGTCTGCACAGGGCTTGGCGTGTCTTTTTGGCCTGTGGGATTCAAAAGAGGATTTTGCATATCATATGCATGGCTGTTGCAAACGTGTCACTCACCTACGCACGCTCCTGCTCCTGCTCCTGCTCAGTATGACAGTCATGCATCGAAATGAATTCAGTATAAACAAAAGTAGCCCAAATTAAGGTCTGGGACATTCACAAGCGGACGACTAATAACTGCATTGTGTCATCGGAAGCGCGTGGATGTCAAGGACACGAGCACCGACTAGAAAAACAAGCACAAAGCACCGAGGAGACGAGGCGTCTCCTGAATTCCTTTGTCTAAATCTGGAGCGCCGGGAATAAGGATCCGCCATTGCTGCGCTTTTCTCTCTCTCTCTCTTTAACACGCTCAGCAAACACGTCTGCATTGCAACGCGTCGCAAAACCGACTCCTCGAGCGCGCGTTTGCATAAATGCATCCGAAACACGGTTCGAGCAAATACCTGGATGGGCTTTTCTTGTCGCCCATAATGGGAGAAGCGCTGTGTTCCTGCAGTAATTTACAGTGTGGCGCTTCCACACGCAGCCAGACTCGCCGCTGTAGCACGGAGCTCAACCCGCTGCGGCGCCAGGCGGCCACGCGTCACGTGACCCGCGCCTCGGCCAATCAGCGCGCTCAGTGTTAAAAGGCCACAGATTTGAGAGAAATGGAGAAACGAGTTCAGAGCACTGGGTTCACCGTGCAGGGAGGGTGATCGAGGGAAAGGGAAGAAAGCAAAATGAAGAGGCCTTATGTTTACTGCTATATTGTATATATGTGTACATCCTATCCCAAGGAAACTTCTGTAACAGGACACTGTACACAGGCAATGGCAGTTAAGATAAGATAAGACAAGATAAACCTTCATTAGTCCCACAAGTGGGAAATTTGCATTGCCACGGTAGAAAGTGGACAGAAACAAAGAGCAGCAAAAATGAAAAACAATAGAGAAATATATAAAGAATAAGTATAATAAAAAATACAGATGTACACTCCAGGTGCACAATGGAGTGATAAACATTGACACAAAAGCAGTAGTAAATGGAACGTTTGCATCAGAAAAATTGCACGTAAGAGTAAGAGAAATTAAGAAAGAGTAAGAAAATCAGAAATTGCCCATTAATTGCATATAAAACTATGGAAAAAACAAAACAAAACAGAAATTGCACATTAGTTGCATATAGATTGCACATAAACTGCACCCAAGTATTAATTGCACCTTTGTTGCATCAGGAATTGCACATTAATTGCATATAGATTGCACATAAAAAACGGTGCATCAGAAAATTGCACCCAAGTGAGATTGCACATAAGAGAACTAGCATGGTGTATCGGATATGTATGTATGTTTGTTTGTGCGTGTATGGTCATCAGCAAGGTCTTCGTTGTGGAGTCTGACAGCGGTTGGAACTAAAGACTTACGGAATCTCTCCGTCCCACATCGTTGCAATAAAAAGAAAAATAGAAAAAAAGTTTTAAGTTTACCGACACATCATATAGGTAAAGAAACAGATAACTGATGCACAATGGTATAAATACATACGCAACTTTAATTGCAAAAGAAAAAAATGAGGTGGTCTTATCTGGTAAATCATATAGATAAAGAGAAAGATCACTGATGTGCAATGGTACATTATATTCAGAGGAAACTATGTACACCATACATAGGCAACTTTAATTGAGAGAGAGAGAGAGAGAGAGAGAGAAAAAAATGCAAAATGTCAGTCTCTGAATTTCTGTGGCTCAGCAGGAGACACATGACAGTCCTTGTCTAGCATCATGGCTACCTCAAGCCTCTTGTCCTGTGGGTCATTGACCATCTGGTTCTGACCACTTTCAGCTGCCAGGTGGTAAACAGTATGCTGGGTGCGGTTAGTGCTCTGAGTATCAGCGCCCTACTCCAAGAGCATTTTTACTGTGGTGAAGTGACCACACTGAGCTGTTAGGTGGAACGTAGTGCATTCCTGTGCAACACTGGCCAGAAAGGCAGAAACACAGGGTGCAAAGCGATGCACATGGCATATCCATATCGCACCATACGTCATCAGCAGGCGTGGTGTTTGTGTAGCCTGTCACGGCTGTATCATGCAGCGATGATGGTAGGTCAGGGCTAGAGGTCTGAGCTGGCAGGTGCAGTGATGTGTGCCCTTTGGTGGTTGCTGCACCCTCATCAGCATCTGTCTGTTTAGCCAATAACCTAGGCACACCCTTCCTCTGACATGCCAGATGGGGATAATAATAAACAGGCTATAAATTTCATAACTCCTGTTAGTGAAACAGTTTTGAAATCTATATTCATATTATTAAGAGAACTATAAAAAACATCCTGATGAACTATAATCACTGTCTCATTTTGGGACTGCAGTCTTACACTGAAAGACCCTAGATTCTGACATGACATATACAAACGTAAAATCAACTAAAATCGAACTTTATCAGTGTCTGTCTCACCACAATCTAAGACATTTGCCACAAATGGCCTTGAAGGTGACGTTTACCTCGGGTACCACATGGAATTAAACACACAATGCTGGAAAAGCCATTTTTAGTGAGTAGTGTAAGGTACTGTCTTTTGAATTCGTAGTATTATTTTGTACTTGTTTTTACAGAAAGCTAGTTTTCTTAGACTTTAACACTTTTTGTCAGTAACATCTTACAATTGACTTCACTCCCACCTCCCAAAACATGCTGGTAGGTGGACTGGCTTCACGAAATTGCCCCTAAGTGTGAATGACTGCGTGAGTGAGTGTGTGCATGTTGTCCTGCTACAGAAATGGATCCTGACAAAGATGTACTCCCACCTCACGTCCAGTGTCTCCAGGATAGGCTCCAGATGCACCAAGACAGGTACACAGGATCACGGGATTTAAAAAATGTGTCTGCAGCCTAGCCCAAAGCCATCTTCATCCTTAAACACCTCGTGATATGTTGTATAAAATGCCCTATTTTCTAGTATGGAGCAATGTTCAAACCACTGTCTAAGTTTAAGGGGTTAAAAGGGTCACAGGTAGGCTGCTGTTGTGCTGCTGCTGCTGCTGCGTACACTGTACATAGGATTAGCACAGCATGAAGTTCGTCTGGGTTCGATCTGGGTTCGATCCTGTCGGCTTGGGGCTTGTTGGCTTGTTCTTCCCGTTCCTGCGTGACTTTCTTCTGGGCACTCTGGGTTTCCTTTCACAGTCAAGAGACATGCAGATTAGATCAACTGGCTAATCTAAATTGCCTATAGGTGTGAATGTGTGTGTGAATGGTTGTTCATGTCTGTGTTATCTTTATGATAGATTGGCTTCTTGCCTGATGTCAGCTGGGATTGGCTCCAGCTCCTCCAAGACCCTGATGGATAAGCGGTATAGATAATGGATGGATGGCTAGAATTCATTATGCTTACATTATAAACTAGATTTGGAGTGCTCGGTTACTCTGTTGCCATGTCTATATTGTATCAAATAGAACTATCTGATTTAATATTATCCTATGAAAACAAACTTTACAAAGCCAACACCCTGCCTCTTCTATATTTGCAACTGAATCTATTTATGGAACGAAACATTAGTTACACTTTAACAAAGATAATAAATTTATGATAGAAAATGTGCAATCACTTTGATCATAAGCATCATTCACAACACCATGATCTGCACTAGAATTAAGAGCACCTTTGTTACCATGGTAATGCAGAATTTCAGCTCAGATGTAATGGCTACTTGTATGAACAGTTAAAATAATTCAAACTTTTATCCAGTTAAGGGTGACTTAAAAATACATGAAACAAAAAATGGTATGATTAGAAGATTCATCAGTTTAGACAAACTAATCAAAATCTGTTAATTAATTTAATTTATAGCACAGCATGGTTGAATTCTCTAATCTGATTGCTCAGAAGACGTGTTCTGACAGTAGTTCTGGCTGTAAGGCAAATGACAAGTTTTTATTAATGTGCTCATTCTGTCATTTCTATTCTTTTTATAGTAACAGCTCATTAACATGGTCTTCAATGATCGATGCTCCACATAATCTAAGTCAGAAACTTTGCAGATTAAAAAACGAATTTAATTTAACAAAGAAAAATCTTTACATGGTAAAACTTTCTGCAAGAAGATGTTTGTTAAGATTTATGGAAGGGGACTCCAGTGTCAGCTGGTAGGGGTAAAGCATTTCTGTTAAGTGTTCATTACTGGAAGGTCTATAGATGGAAGATGATGAATTTTGTGGTTTCTTGGTAACAAAATGTTTTTTGTCTTATAAATTTCAGGAAAAAAGCAAGGAACTCCACTACTTCCACATTGGATTACACAATTACCAGCTTCACCAGGCATAAGTACCAGTGCACCAGTTCAGGATCCAAGCTGGTTAGCTGTAGCTTATATTTTGTTTGAATTCTTAAGTACATATGACATTTAAAAATAAAATACTCACCTTTCCTAAAGCTGATTTTCAGATCACACATTAAATCATCCTGCACTAATAATACTCATACACAAATACCCTAAATATACTATAAAGAGCTTCCTGAAATTACTTTGTTCCAACCTGGTCCAAAGTTTTTCAATCTTAATAATATTCTGTATAAAACTGAGGACATTGTAAACCCATCCTCATGCATGACAGCAGATAGTGTGATTATAAATTTATATTTATGTCATTTGGTAGACACCCTTATCCAGAGCGGCTTACATACATCTTATTTCATACAAGTGAGCACTGAAGGTTAAGGGCCTTGCTCAAGAGCTCAGCCATGGCAGCTTGGTGGTGCTGGGATTTGAACTCACGACCTTCCGATCACTAGTCCAGTGTCTTAACCACTGAGCTACCACAGGCCCCAAATCATAAATCATTACTCTTCTACGAGTGTATACTATACAGTTAAGCAATGATAAGCATGTTGTGAGGATCATCAGTATAAGCATCAGTGTCATTTTTTATTTCAGTACAGTGTTAGTTTTAAGTCTATAATATGCAGATAAAGTTATCAACTGTATAATAAATTAGACCTGAGCATAGTTTTTAGTAAGTGCTAAACCCTTAGGTTGTCCAAGTTATAACGTCCACAATCATATTTAGGGTTTCCAAGGGATACCAGGCGGCACGGTGGTGCCCAGTAGCACTGTCGCCTCACAGCAAGAAGGTCCTGGGTTCGATCTCCAGGTCAACCAGGGTGCCTTTCTGTGTGGAGTTTGCATGTTCTCCCCATGCATGCGTGTGTTTCCTCTGGGTGCTCTGGTTTCCTCTCACAGTTCAAAGACTGGATTAGGTCAACTGGCTACTCTAAATTTTTTAATGTGTGGTTGTTTGTCTGTGTTGGCCCTGTGGTGGACTGGCGACCTGCCCAGGGTGTACCCCGCCTCTCGCCCGAAGATGCTGGGATTGGCTCCAGCTTCCCCGCGACCCAGATGGATAAAGCGGTATAATGGATGGATGGAAGGGATACAATCCACAGCAATGCCAAAGAAAACTTTAGGCTATCCATGTGGGGCCATCCTCAGCAGTACTGAGTGATTCTCAGGTGAAAGATGCTCCAAGCAGAGGATGGGCCTGGCAGGACCAGAGGGCAGGCATCTTATCAGGCAGCAGGAGTAAAATGTGGAGCTCAAGACAGAGAGACAGGGAAGGGAGACACATTATTAGGTATGCTCCTGTCCTGTAATGGTTTACAAGGATGCACATTGTGTGCAGAGTGCAAGCAGGGACTCTGGCAAGACTAGCTATGACAGCTTAACTAAAAGGGGAGCCAGAATGTAACACAGATATGAGGGCACTTGGGGACACAATTCATCATGACATGGATTCCACAAGATGTTGGAAACATTCTGATGAGATTGTGGTCCATATTGATGTGATTGCATCATGCAATTCCTGCAAATTTTTCAGGTGCAAATTTTTCTGACCCTACCATCTGTGTGCCTCAGCAGGAATGGAAGCCGACGTGGTCTTCTGCTGTTGCAGCTCATTCGGCCCAACATCTGCATGTTGAGATGCTTTTCTGCTCACCACAATTGTACAGAGTGGTTATCTGAGCTCAATCCAGTCTGGCTATTCTCCATTGACCTCTCATCAACAAGGTATTTCTGTTCACAAACTGCCGCTCGCGAGATGTTTTTCATTGCGCTATTCTGAGTAAACTCTAAAGACTGTTGAGCGGGAAAATCGCATAAGATCAGGTCCGACCAGCCCATCTGGCACCAATCATGCCACAGTCAAAATTACTGAGATCACATTGTCCACCCAATGTGTTGGTTGATGTAAGCATTACCCAAAGTTTATGCATTGCACTGGCTAATTAGATAATAGCATGAATGAGTAGGTGTACAGGTATTCCTCATAAAGTGCTCCGTGAGTGTGTTATTTCTGCTCATTCTGCTCTGTCAGTGTGCAGGCCATGCACCTAGCTAGGTCTTCTAGAGTACAGTATTGATCCCAAAGCGAACTTGTGTCACAGCAGCCGCCTGCCAGTGACCCGTTTAACCCCTTAAACTTAGACAGGTTTGAACATTGCTCCATTCTGGAAAATAGGGCATTTTATACAACATATCATGAGGCGTTTAAGGATGAAGATGACTTTGGGCTAGGCTGCAGACACATTTTTTCATGTCAGTGAGTGTTATTCTCTCAGAGAGTGGTGAAGGTTTGGTGAATCAAGATGTTTTTTCACTACGTTGAACTTTGCTTTATATGTAGTGCCATTTTATAGGAAAATGATCTGGCTCGTGAATGTCCCTTACAGGCACTATGTCATAAGGTTCATTCATTTAAGGTGGAACGGCGAGTTCGCAGAAGAATTGAGCGCCTTCCTAAACCGCTCACAATCGTATAATGTTCAGATTAACTTGTTATAAATCATGTTCACAGAATACGTCCTATGTATAATTTTCTATCATGTTGTTTCGGGGGTTTTATGTTTATGCTGCTCTTTTGCCGCTGATCCTATATGGAGCTGCCGGCAGTGACGTCACCAGCGCCATATTTTCGTCTCTGTTGTCTTTCTGTTTGCAGTTGGGTTTAGGGAGCTCTGTGGAGAAATCACGCTACCATGGAACTCAGTACGCTTCTTGGCGCTTTCAGAGGTACTCTAAAACATTATTGTGTCTTTTGGTTTTCATACTGCTGGGTAGGTTCCTGCGGGTCTGTGAGTTTTCTGTATGAAGCTGGCTGACTAACTAGATTACGCTACGGTACGGTTAGCCTGCTGCCAGTTAGCTTTGCTTAGTTAGCTCGCTACTTTCCCAGTTGTGTGCTTAGCCGGTAAGCTAATGCACCGAGTCACTCACCTTAAACGCTCGAAAACAGGAAGCTCGTGTGCTTGTTTCGTGTACGACTACTTTACACACATTACAGAGAAACATTAGGTAGCACAGAGTTGACTGTCAGCTTTTTAAAAAATCATTTAGTTCCATGAAACTTACTTTAAAGCCGAGCATTATGCCATTTTCTGAAGTGTAGCAGGAATGTGATTTTGCCAGCAGTGCTTCCTGATTTTTTTTCTTTAGTTTCGGTGAAACCTTGTTAAGAGTATGGTTTCGATCAGGAGTACTTTACTCCAGCTCCAGTTTAGATAATTACATGTTTATTTCAGATTTTGAGAAGAAGGGAAAAAAGGAAACATGTCCCATCTTGGACCAGTTTTTGTGCCAAATAGCCAAAACTGGAGAGACAATGTGAGTTGTTTACAAGATTTCTCTAATAATAAATCATCATTAATGTTGATTTTCCAGCAGTTCATCGAGTTAATGCTAACCAACAAATAATAATGACCCCAGACTGCATTGTGGATGTGTGGAGTCAGTTTAGTTTACACTTAATTGTAATGCAAATGCTTGTCATTTCTGCCGTGTCCTCATTTAGGATTCAGTGGTCCCAGTTTAAAAGCTACTTCCTTTTCAAGCTAGAAAAAGTCATGGATGACTTTAAAGCCTCCTCTCCGGAGCAGCGCGGTCCTGCAAATCCAAATGTTGAGTACATTCCCTTTAAAGAGATGAAGGAACGCATACTTAAAATTGTGGATGGCTACAATGGGTAAGAGAGCTTGATGTAATTAAACCCTCACCAACAGGTTTCTGCCAGGTAAATTGGCCCGACATGATTTTTACACTGCCACAATATCCAGTGACATTTATGCCACTTGTTCTGCCCCATTAAAAAAAAAATTGGGATGCTGTGTAAAATGTAAATAAAAACAATATGATCATTTGCAAATCATGTACACATATTTAATTGAAAATAGAACAAGGACAATGTAGAAAATTAAAAAAAAAAATAGTTTTATATCATTTTGGATTTGATGCGCACAGCATATTAAATAAAGTCTGGCCAGGGGCAACAAAAACCGGAAAATACTAAAAAATACACCTGGTAGAACATCTTGACTAATTTGAAGAATTGGCAACTGGTCAGTCGGCTTATCAGCGCACAGCTCATAAGCCAGCATCCATGATAGTATGGGGGTGCATTAGTGCACATGGCAGGGGTAGCTTGCCAATCTAGGAAGGCAACATTAATGCTGAGCAATATATATTCAAGTTTAGGAGCCAAATATGCTGCAATCCAGACAATGTCTTTTTCAGGGGGCCTTGCTTATTTCAGCACGACCATGCCAAACCACATTCTTCACGTATTACAACAGCATGGCTTCATAGTAGAGTCTGGGTGCTAAACTGGCCTTCCTGCAGTCCAGACCTATCACCCATTGAAAATGTTTGGTGCATCGTGAACTGAAAAATAGGACAAAGGAGCTCCCAAACTGTTGAGCAGCTGAAATCCTATATCAGGAATGGGACATCATTTCACTTTCCAAACTCCAGCAACTGGTCTCTTCAGTTCCCAAATGTTGAAGTGTAGTTGAAAGAAGAAATGATATACAACGATAAACATACCCGTGTCCCAACCTTTTTTTGAAATGTCTTGCTGGCATCAAATTCAGAATCTGAATAAATTTTCCAAAAAACTATAACATTTCTCCGTTTCAACTTGCGATATGTTGTCCCTGTTGTACTTCCAATTAAATATGGGTTTTCATGATTTGCAAGTCACTGCATTCTGTTTTTATTTACATTTTATTCAGCCTCCCAACTTTTTTTGGAATTATATTGTATTACATTAGTGGACCTTCCAGCCTTCACCCAATTTGTGTAGGCGCTTTGCATTTTAACATAAGAGTGTGATAGTATGTGTAATCACTCAAAACATGCCAAAAGAACAGTCATCTTGCCCCAATTAAACATTAGCTGATTGATGATGTATGAGTCTGCAAAGATTTGTGCAGATGTTTTGAACATTGATATTACTGCTGCATTTGTCGAGGGGTCTTAACTCGATCCCCGGTTTGATTCTTCATGATTAAGTTGAGATTTTGTAATGATAAATCATGAGCAGAAAAAAAAAAAATCAGTATCACTTGTACAATTAAATTTTGAGTCACATTATTTCTTCTTCTTCTTTTTTTCTTTTTTTTTTTTAAAAAACATGTAATTCATGTAAAGAATTACATGTAATATTGTCCAACTTCAAACTGTTTTAACTGTGATCCAGAACAGAGAGAGGTGTGTAGAAGAGATGAGCACAGTTTCAGTCATACACTCCAATTATTTTTTTAGAATTGTTCATGTGTTGCTCTTTCATTTCTAAAATTTTTTTTATTGTTTTAGCTGACACTTTTATCAAACACGACCTGCATAACTAAGGGTCCATGAGGGGTCAGAAGGGTTTTGTTTTCAACTTGGCATCTATTTAGCCATTTTTAATTGTATCAGATTTAATTATAGGTTGCGAATCCTAAATGTCACATTACCGCTGAATGCAGGTTAAGACTTGAAGGCATAAATGCTTAAGTACATGTTTCATTTTTTGAATTTGTTGATCGCTTTGTTCCAGGATCCCTTTCACAATCCAGCGTCTGTGTGAACTGCTTACTGAGCCGAAGAGAAATTACACAGGAACGGACAAGTTCCTCCGAGGCGTGGAGAAGGTAGGCTGTGTTCTCAGGGCTTAAGGTTCTTAGCCACCAATTTTCCACTGTTGAATTACAGACGTAATGTACAGTTTCTCAATGAGCTCTCTCTCGAAAGAACCTTTTTGTTCATTTTCTTACAGAATGTGATGGTGGTCAGCTGTGTGTATCCTACCTCAGAGTGAGTGACGCTACCTTTTCTTTAGTCACATAAAACAGACAGGAGACAGAATGAAGGAAAAACCAACATATAGTGTCTTAGGTTTTGGGCCACCATTGAACTTTTGGCACGGGTTCTACAAGTCTCTGGAACTGTACCGGAAAGGTCCAAAGCTTCTCATGAACGCTCGATTTGAGATCTGATGACCGAGAAGGCCCTAGCGTATGATTTACATAATTTTCATACTCATCAATCCGTTCAGAAAGATCTTGTGCCCTGTGGATGGGAGACCACTTCCTTTAGAATAGAAGTGTGTTTTCATAGGAATAAAAAAAACAAATAAATCATAAGGGTTGGGCTTCCAAGTGGCACAACAGTAAAGTATGCACTGGTAATGGTGAGTCCGAAGCCTGACGGCACCTCAGCCGTCAGTGACCAGCAGTCTAGAGATCAAAATTTGCCGTGCCCTCTGGGAGGAATGTCATACTCACTTCCCTGTCAATCAGCGCAACAGTAGACTTCCATCTGTGAGGTAATGCATGTAGGTGAGGGCAGATAGTGCTTTCCTCTGAGTGCGTTATGCTTCCCTGTGACACTGCTTGAGCAGCCGTTAGAAAAGTGAGGAGGTTGGCTGCACATGTCTTGGAGGAAGTATGTTTGGCCCACCCTTCCCAGCTGGTAACTGTCGTGTGGTAGGAGGTGTGATTGAGTTATCTATTGTGTGGGAATTGGCAAGACCAAAAATACAGTTATGAAAACATTAAATCTTCCCACAAATGCTCTAAATCGTTTTTGTCACCTGTCTGTATGCTGTGCAGTAATTCTCTTCCATGCATCAGGAATCGCAGGGCATTTTAATCTTTCCTGCAAGGGGCTGGTGGTGCTGCAGGTTTTGTTTAAACAGATCATGGACTTAAATGACAAAGACTATTAGGTGTGCCCCATATTTTGCTGGAATAGAAACCTGCAGCCACATCACCTTTTTGAGGATAAGATTAGGGGACCCCTGATGTATTGCATGATGAAATGCTGAAAATGGATTGAACGTTTTACCGAGTGCCTTGGTATCATTTGTCATTGAAGAAAAAATGGCTCCAGTGGCGTGAACAGAATGAATGGAGCCATGTTCCCTGGAAATGCTTCTGCCCTTCCGGATAGGTATGGACGGACACTCTGCAGCCTTTGCCAAAAATGTAAATGCGCTAAATTTCCCTTGCAATTAAAAAAGGTATTTTTATTCTCATTCTGGTAGGAATGTGAATGGTCCAGGAACACCGAGGCCAATAAATAGATCAAAGCTTTCTCTGTCAAGCAGCATAACTGCCAACGGCCTCCCGGACAGCACAGAGCCCAGCGTGCTAGATCTTGAACAGACCGAGAAAGCAGTCAGGTAATCACGAATCCTCTTGCATGCCAGTCCTTTTGGGCAGACATAACACCATGGAGTGTCTTGATTTACTAATTACTACATACTATTCTTCAGTAAGCAGAAAAGTTTTTTTTTTCTAGTACATTTAAGTGATTAAAAAAAAAAAAAATTTGCCTTTTAAAACTTTATCCTTTGACCTCAGTGATTCCTTGACATCAGAAAGAGTATGCTCAAGTGAAGGGTTGACAAGGGGCAAGCACTGCAAGGACGAGGAAGCGGATGATGAGGAGGAGGAGGATGATGAGGACCGACATGATGTCAAACGGCTCAAGTTTGATAGGGACGCAGAGGAGGAGAATGAAGCCAGTGGGAAGGAGTTGTCTCGTCATGCTCCTGTGGAGAGCTCAACAGATGTGGCTGAGTCCTCTCTGCATGTTAGTATGGAAGTGAAAGATGCATCTGCGCTCGTTTCTGAAGACCAAGGTAAGTTTGCTGGTGTCCTATTCTGAACAGTCAGACTGGACTTTCACTTTTCTATTTTCTTCTCAGTTTCTCTCTCTAGTTGGCTTAATTATCCATGTCCTTATAAAATCGTGCAATCATAATAGTATTAAAATACAATGCAAATCAACGGCAACGGAGATTTGGGTCAGTAGTGCCTGTATTGAGAGAAAGTAACTAAAGACATTTTCGGGGTGATTCTGTGATGTTTGTTTGACCAGCTGATGGTCTGCCCTATCTTTAGCTCCTCCTTCATTTACATTTACATTTACATTTACAGCATTTGGCAGACGCCCTTATCCAGAGCGACTTACATAAGTGCTTTGA
>JAQQZR010000015.1:13263819-13282487 GCA_030068235.1 Notoglanidium macrostoma | reverse complement strand
AGAGAGAGAGAGAAAGAGAGAGAGAGAAAGAGAGAGAGATGGTATGACTTGCACAATTTAAGTCTCAGCAGTGTCACATGTAGTTCTTTCTACTAACTGAGAAGACATTGGCACATTTTTAATTACTTGCTCCCTTCAGCCATTCCTGTGTATAATGTGTGATTTAAAAGTGTGATCAAGCTTTTGTAAGACAGCACCCTTTACTAGTGTGGATTTCTTGAATTATTTCACCATGTGATAAGCAGATACGTTGATTAACGCCACCTTCTTCCCATGATCAATTGGCACTAGTTATAAACACTAAAGCACTACTTATAAACACTTTGTGTGTTCTTTCTTTTCTACCCTATGTTCTCTCAGTTTGGTTATTTGCCTATTCCCACCCACTTGCTACTTCTCCCCTATGACACCACAGTTACCAATCAGGCAGGTTGAAGGTGAGCACACACTTCCTGCAAGACACTTGAAGCCATCACATTTTTTTTTAACTAAACACATTTGGAAGAAAGTTCTAACTGCACATACGAGCTCACAGATGCCAACAATTGACTAGTGTCACTCTGATTGACAGGGGAGACAGAGTAATACCACCACTTCCATCCAGAGAGCATGGCCAATTTTGCGCTCTTGGATGCCCAGTCACAGAGGACTAAATTCTGTCTCACAGTCTCCTGGCAATAGGGCAAACGTTTTTCTGTGGAGCCATTGGGGAGCCCGCTAATAGGGCATGGTGATGTCCACCACCCATTGGGCCATTCTGTTAGTCTGTTTAAAAGGGAGCCCCCTGTGTCTTTCTTCCGTGACAGATGAACAGTTGTCTGAGGATTGGATGGCTGCCGTTTGGTCTAAATAGTACCACAGGATGTGTAGCATGGAAGAAAGGATAGGAGACTATTGCCAGCTTTGGATGACAGGTGACCTGTAGCTCTGACCATTTTCACAAGCTGTTACATGGATAGACTCAAATGGTGTACATGTGGTCTGATCTGTATGAGGTGAGAAAGAAGGGAATGATGGCTTTACTGAGAGTGGTGTTTATTGCAAATATTTTATAACTTCGTTAGAAGATCTTGGGTAGATCATGTGGTATTAGGTGTCCAGTTGATTCTCATTGACACCTGTGGTTAGTATGGGTGCAATAGAACCTACTTTTTATGAGCATCTTTTAGCTGCTAAAACAAGACTGACTGGCAAAGTAAGTGAATTAAATTTGCCTTGTCTACAGCTCGTAATATATAAAATAAAAATGCTTTAACAGTGATAAAGATTGACCTTATTATGCTTACTAGTTAGCAAGCCAGCTGCACTGTACATACATCTTCATTCAGACATAAAATCCACCAACTTAAAAATCCCTGACCTCATCTTTACAGACATGCCAATCTCATATAATTCATTCATTCATTCATTCATCTAAGCAATTTATCCTAATCAGGATTATGGTGAATCCCAGGAACCCTGGGAACACAAGGCAGGAATACAGCCTGGAGAGGACACCAGATCTTTTATTCCAGATCCTCCATCTCATACTGACATTTTTTGAACAAAGAGTTTTGAAGACCAAGCCACATGGCAGGCTAATCTTGTATCTCATCTCCCCTCTATGTCTCATCATCTTGGTGGCAAGCTGAGAGCCTGCCCACGACATCAGAACATGATGGCTGACATTTCTCTCCTGACGCCTCTTTTCATGAGTAATAAATCATAAAGTCAGGGTTGCACCATCATTGAAGTCAGAGCAAATTTCTACAGTATATTGATTTTTGAATGTGTCAAAAGAGTTGTCTTTTGGAGGATTGAAAAGACAGTTCTGAAGTGTCAGGGTAAGCAGAAACACTCCTCAGAGGCATCTTAAGATAAGGCTTTCTTAACACAGACCCATCATGGTACATTATTTTCTAAGCAGGGTGATAAGCAGCTAATGTGGTACAAATGCCTTGCAGAATTTAAGGATTCAACACATTCTTACATAAAATGATACTCACAAATTCACACTATTCATGCTTTATCTACCTGCTAAACCAAAACACCAATAATAATATAGAAGACTGGTGTACATAAAGCTCTTGTATCTGAGTTGATTAACCGGCTCAGGATTAAATGTAGCATGTATGATTAAAAACTAATCTTCTAATAAGCACCTGATTGCAATTCAAAAATTAATCCAGATGACTGGGGGATGTATGAACACAAATAAAACAGCAGTAACACAATCAGAGAGATAATTAAAGATACTTATTTTAGAAATGTTTTCCCAATGTGTTAGCAATTACTACCCTTTTTAAAGACTCTCCATAGTACCAGGGGTTAGATGCTGATACCCTGCGTTTCAACATAGCATCTCAAGACCCAAAAGCATTAAAGGCACTGTGAGTATCTTCTTATTCTACTCATTAGAACTAGTAGGCATCCCTTCCACTCATACACTAACTGCCCACAGTGTCACTGTGCTATTAGGAACACGTATAAGGCTGCTTATTCATACGATTATCTAATCAGCAAATCAGCAGCATCACAATGCATTAAATCATGTTTCAGCTCACCTCAAACATCAGAACGGGGAATAAATGTGATCTCAATGACTTTGACCAAGGTATGGTTGTTGGGGCCAGATGGGTGACAGCTCTGCAGGTGGAAACACAGGGCTTATTGATGACAGAGGTTAGAGGAGAATGGCCAGACTAAATTGAGCTGACAGGAAGGTTATTGCAATGCAAACAACCACTCTTTTCAACCATGGTGAGCAGAAAAGTGGTTTGGCTACAACAGTCTAAGGCAACACTGGGTTCCAGTCCTGTCAGCTAAGAATAGGAATCTGAGGATATAGTAGGTACAGGCTCATCGAAACTGGACTGCTGAAGACCGGAAAAAACATCTCTGTTTTTTACAAACTTCAATTGTCCAGTTCTGATTAGTCCGTGTCAATTGTACCCTTAGATTCCTGTTCTTGGCTGACAGGACGGAAACTAGATTTTGTCCTGTGACTTTATGATTCTATGCATTGTACTGCTGCTGTTATGAAAGGTAGATGGATGCAAATATGCTGCTTTCAGTGCTTACATGACAGAGTCCTCCCTTTAACACGTGGCTCCTGATGAATGAAACAATAAATTAGGGGTCCTGGACCGCTTTGCGAGGCATCCTTCAGCTGATACAAGCCCATGGGCCAAAATGGTTCCCTGGGAGCAGTACTCTCAGCATAGCTGGCAGGAGACGTGACATCCACTATCATGCAGTAGGGTGGTGTGATCTTCTGCACATAGCTGGGGGTAAAAAGCTCAAGGGGGTAAATAAAGGACCAAGGCGGAGCCCATGGGGGGAGTGACATTCTCCATGAAGCCAGAGGGGGGAGCAAAGCTGTTTACAGAGTCAGAAGGGGAGCAATGTTGACTGCAAGGCCAGAGATAGGAGAGATGCTCTCCGTAAAGCAAGGGGAACAGTGACATCCTCAGTGAAGCAGGGTGATGGAGCGTCATCCAAGGCAGATTAGGGAGGCAGAGAGATGTCCAGGTTAGAGTAGGGTGACAGAGTGATGCCCCTGGTGAGGCCATGAGCCATAGTGAAATCCTTGGTTTGGCAGGGAGGGTGGGAGATAGCTCCAGCTGGATCGGGAACCCTCTCCACAAAAACTTCCTTCTTTACTCTCTTGGCTTTAACCACCACAGACTCCTCTATTACCTCTCTTTTCCTCTTCTTGGAGGTGGTTGTTACTGGATTGGGAGCCCTCTCCACGAGATCCCTTATGGAGAGCCAGGTGAGGAATTGCCTCCTCCTTGCCTCGATTCAGTACCTTGGCTTCCTGGGCTATGATCCTGAGAAATTCCACTGCCATCCTAGGCCATAAATCTTAAATTGTATCGTGAAATTAAAGGTAAAAGTATCAATATTTTAAAATATTTCAACCTATAAGTTTTGTTTTCATATGCTTATTCCTTTACAATAGACCTGAAATGTCCTTGAAATTCTTGCAGGTGGATGCAAATGAAAGAAAATATAAGGCATATTTTGTTTAAAGCTTCCACGTGTGACACACGAATGAAGAAAAAGTTCAAGATGGGTTTCGAATGGACCACTGACAGTGAATTTGCAGAGGTTTTGCCACACAGAGAGCTAGCAGGTAATGGGCACGTGCTTTCAAAACAAAAACAATGCAATGGTGAATCAAAGATGCAAGGGTGAGATAACCTCTTTAATAAAGTTAATATAGTTATAAGATCATGAGCTTTTTTTTTTTTTTTTTACAGTTTCCAGTTACAAGGAAGATATTTCGTTTATCAGTTTGATTGGAGTTTAACTCCTGGTAAAGAGAAAGTGTTAATAAAATGCTCTATAAACATACCAATTTAATGTGGGGAGAGTAAATTCTAAATTGTGGGGGAAAAAAATCAACATATGAGGAAATTGATTAAATGCTTCCAGGAGCATTTCAAAAGCACTTGGAAATTCATCTATAGAATAAAGCCACAGAAACCGATAATACCACAGAAACATTAATAGCTTTCAATGTGAAATAGAAAATAGGCCCACATTCTGAAATGAATGTTTCCAGCTATATGTTTCACCAGGTCACTGTCCTTCCTGTCTCCTTCACATAAAACCTTCGTTTCTGCCCCAGAGCCTGCAGAATAATCAATTATTTAGTTCCTATTCCTGCCTTCCTGTCCAAAAATGATAATCACTATTTATTGCCAAAGTAAAAATCTGACTATACAGGCTGCATTGGTTGCAGAAAATTGGACACATGGACACATATCCTGTGGAATATCTCTACATATTTCACCTTACATTTTCAAAGAAGAGACTGTGTTTGAGATTGTACATGTATTATATAAACATATAATATATAAGAATGTACATATATGAGAATATACATGCACAGAACAGTGTATTAGGAATACCTGTACACCTGTACATTCATACAATTATCTAATCAGCCAATCATGTGGCAGCAGTACAATAAATAAAATCTTGCAGATATGGGCCAGCAGCTTGGGGTAATGTTCACATCAAACATCAGAACGAGAAAAATGTCATCTCAGTAATTTTGGTGGTGTGTGGCATGATTGACGGTGCCAGACGGGCTGGTTTAAGTATTAGGTAACTGTACAATTACACTCTGTACAATTGTGTTGAGAAAAAAATGCATTTTAGAATGCATAACATGTTGAACCTTGAGGTAAATGGGCTACAACAGCAGAAGGTTCCATTTCTGTCAGCACAGGCTCAGCAAAACTGGACAGTTGAAGACTGGAAAAACATAGCCTGGTCTGATGAATCTTGATTTTTGCTGAGGCACACAGATCGTAGGGTGAGAATTTGGCACCAACAACATGAATCCATGAAACCAAACTGCCTTGTGTCAACAGTCCAGGCTGGTGGAGGTCGTGTAATGGTGTGGGGAATGTTTTCTTGGCTCACTTTGGGCCTGTTAATACCAATTAATCATCACTTAAATGCCACAGCTTCTTTGAGTATTGTTGTTGACTATGTGCATCCCTTCAAGGCTACAATTTACCCATCTTGTAATGGCTACTTCCACCATGACACAAAGCAAAAGTCATCTTTTGCTTGATGCGTGATACAATCATATCAACATGGACCAAAATCTTAAAGAATTGTTTCTTGTGGAAGCCATGTCATGAAGATTTGAGACTGTTTCGTGAGCAAAGGAAGGCCCTTCCCTGTACTAGTATTGTGTTCCTAATAAAGTGTTAAGTGGGTGTACATATGATATATATCTTATGTTGTAATTAGATTGGAGCAGTTGAATGGTCTTAAACATTTATGGTATGATAACCATACAAATGAATTGGTATATCACAGTATAGCTTGACTCAGTCTCAGATGCTTGGCTGGCAGAAGGTCCACAAACTTTAGAATTTAACTGCTGCAGGCTGATTGGCTAATTGAACTTCCTTTTATAGATATGCCATCTGTATCTGTATCTGTTTAGTGTTTCAGCCATCCACATCTCTATCTGCATGGGTGTGTTTGTAATCCCACTCTTGCAATTCTTTGTTTTTGTTTGCTTGAGATAATTTATAATAAAATGCATTGCTTCTATTTCTCAAAATATAAACAATCTAGTAGCCTAATTTAGACCACTGCGGACACTGTACCAGTTGCTAAAGATGAATGAATGAAATGTGCATGCTGTTAAAAAAAGGGTCTTTCTTTGTTCCTAAGCTTCGTATCTGTCAACTTAGTAGTTCAGAGTAGTTCAGCACCTATTCGTATTTATATTTATCTGTATAAAACATATTACCTGTTTGTTCCAAATAATGTATTCATATTCATTTACATTGCTATTGTTTACATACATCTATACAACAGTTTCTGATGGAAAAACAGCTAACTTTTGAACACTGTCACAATGATATTTTTAAATAACATACTGTATAGTCATTGGGTTAAAAATGTCCACATTATTACATCGTTGTTTTTAAAGTTGTAAGAGAGTATTAATTGAAATGTTTAAATGAGTAAACATGGTTGGATGTTTGCAATATTAGAAAAATAACAACTCTTGGCCACATTTAGTGATGAACCAACCACACTCTAATAGAAACTAACAAAACTAGGAATAAACTTACATTGTGATAAGTGTTAGTGTAACAAACAAACAAAAACAAACAAAACCTTGTACTATGATATATGGAAATGTTTTTGGTGACATAAAAAAAACTGATTTCAGATTTCTGCATCATTTTATACAAATATACTATTACTATTAAGGACAAACTTCTATCAGTAAAAGTGTCTATGTGGGATAATAGCTTGATGATATCAGTTTTAGTTGAGTTTTACTTGAGGGATGTGTAGTGACCTTGCTATTCCTTGTAGATTCACTTATTTTCCTTAATCTATAAAGTCAGATCTGATTTAGCTGCTTAGCTGACTGCCTTGTGTTTGGACATTTCTTTGCTCTTGCTGAAAGTCCACTTTTAGGTGTGTGTGGCAATGTCAGAGCTGGCTGCAAACACATGAACATGTCCTGAATTAGAGGAGCAACATTTCAGGCTCTGTCACATTGGCACTCATAGGAAATAATGTGATTTGACAGTTTGTGGCAAAGGACAGGGCAGTAGACAAAAATAATAGCCAAATGTGCTACCTCAGCAGCTCTCAAGGTTTAGCACTTCTCAGCCATAACTCAGGGCTGAGAGAGAGAGAGAGAGAGAGAGAGAGAGAGAGAGAGAGAGAGAAAGAGAGGTGGTATAGAGAGGGTTAAAAAACCAACTTTAAAAGGCCCTTTTTGTGTATGTGAGAAAGCTAATGAAGAGACTGCAGATCTTGAGATGGAAAAAGGCAACATTTGTTTTTATGCGACTGAAACTTTTTTATGGTGTCTATAAAGGTTTTCAGTCAGCCAGATAATTTTTAAATGTCTCATAAATGTATGTCAAGGCAAATGGACTGGTTGGATAATTCTAGAAGTTTTAGTACTCATCGTTTAGGCTTTATCAGTTTAAATCAATAAAATGACTGATAAGACCCCTTGGATGTGTAATGAAAAGTCTTCAAGATTATTTTATTAGTACAGTAGACTTGATCAGACAGCTGCTTTGAGGTTTGAAATCGATGGTCAGTTGGTTTCTTGAGCCTTTGAAGGCCCACCAAATGCATAAAGCACTAACAAGTTTCAGTAGAACAATTTTGGACTTCTGTCGCTTGTTAGAAAATGCAACAGGAAAAAATTGAAGGAGCATGCTAGAGTAATCATGAGAGTCTGCAGAGATGGGTGGATGTTGTTAAAACCAAACAAACAGGAAAACCCTTGCAATACAGTTAATGCTAGGTCCCCAAAAAATTACCCTTAAAAATGATCTGCACCTATGTTTTATATTACGGCCCATAATGATACTACTACTACTCCCCCTCCTCCTTCGTCACCTCCCACTACTACTGCTGTTACTATTACTACTACTACTACTACTACTACTACTAATAATAATAATAAAAAGAAAGAATGCTATTATTTTTTCCTTAATAGTGAATATAAATTTTATAATTACTTTATATCTCTGGTTGCAGAAGATAAATAAGAGGCAATGTGTTCATATGCACTCACTTTCACACTCCACTCTGCACCACATTTCCTCTGATCCTCTAACACTGCTCAGTTGGAGCCACCATCTCTTAAGGTATAAAGAAGACATGCTTCAGTGCACTTCTCTGTCCTGGCACCTAGATGGTAATATTAACCTCTGGCTGTTTGAACAGCTGACACCTAACCGTTCACCAAGTACTTCAATTAACACTTTGAAATTGTCTTGTTTTTTTTTTTCCTTACTATACTAACCTCCCCAACAGGGTTTTTCGACTGATAGTACTCTTAGTACCTGATGGTACTATTTAGACTGATGATACTCTTAGTACCCGGCCTAGGCATCCAGTATGAGGATGTATTTATTGATAGGGACTTCTTAATCTGGATAAGAGCAACTGATAAACTTCCATAAATGTAAATGCAAAATAAACATATTTTATGAAAACCATCCCCACAAACATTTCTGAGCTGCGACAGCACTAAGCTGGAATCAGAGAGGTGTTTTAACCTTAACGTTGTCTAGAATTGTTTGAACACATTAATAATTAATCAAGCATTATGAATAATTTAGTGCCTGTTCAGATTGAGATTTCAAAATGAAAATCCAGAAATACTGGTAGCCTGTATTGAATCTGATAAATATAATGAATCTGAATAAATATTATGTTTTGGGTGTTAATGTAGCTTCAGTGACAAATAGGTAACAGATCTTGTTGTGAGTAATAAAGATAAAAAAGGACTAATTATGTGAGAAAATACAACTATGTAAATATAACTAATTGTAATGGGTGCTGACTTAACCCTTTAAGATATAAATCTGTTAAAAACATATCATTTAGATTTATATTTTACTTATAATAGTATTTCATATAAATATTGAGTACATATTATTTATATTAAATAAATAAATGGATTGTTCTTGAGTAGATAATCCATGAGTAGAACAGGTTAAAACATTCTAACTCAAATAAAAAACATAATTCATCGTGTTTATAAACTGAAATAATTAGCAATTAAATTAAATAAGTAATGTTCAGGTCCAAAATTATCTTTAACAAGAAAATATCCTTAACATGTACACATTTAGACAATTCAGGACTGTTACATAACGCTGCTAATTTCAGAGGTTTAAAAAAAACCATGGTGAGCAGAAAAGCATTTCAGCATGGACAAAAACATTGAATCTTGAGGTGAATGGGCTAAACAATAGAAGACCACATTGGGTTCCACTCCTGTCAGCCAAAAACAGAAATCTGAGGCTATCATAGGCACAGACTCACCCAAACTGGACAGGTGAAGACTGGAAAAAGACCAGGTGTTTTTTTCCCCCTATTCTTCAGTAGCACAGTTTGGGTGAGTCTGCGCCCAATTTCTTTACAGCTCTCACAATGTTTCTGACATTGACTGCTGTTGGTTTCCTTGGCTGACCTGTTTGATATCTGGTTGTTAGTACACCAGTGGTTTCTTTGTTTTCAGGAAAGTCCAACTTGTTGTGTTGTATGTGTTCAATGTTTATGTAGTGACTATGATCAAACAGGTGTGTTAGTTTTCTGAACACATGGGATACTTTGATGTCTTTTGTGGATAGCCAGACTTGATCTCCACGATCACAGCAGGGTACTGTACTTCTGCATCTGTCTGAGATTTGTTGGCCTGAGCTACTTGTGTGAGAAGTTGGTGGGTGTTTTCCCACACTTGCTCACTCCACCTAAACCTCCACATAAACTGCGGATGTGTCAGCGGGTTTTGCGTTCCAGGGGAATGAGGGGGATAGTAGCCCAACACACACTGGAAAGGGGTTAGTTGAGTGGCTGAGTGATGCAGAGAATTCTGGGTACATTCGGCCTATGGCAGAAACCGTGCCCAATCCTCTTGGTTATCTGCACAGAAGGTTCTGAGAAACTACCAATTTCTTGGTTGGCTATTTTGACTTGGGCATTGGATTTGGGGAGGTAACTGGATATCAAGCTGACAGACACTCCCAGTTGCTCCATAAAGTTGTCCCAGACCCTGGATGTAAATTGGACTAACTGATCACTCATAAAAAATCCCAAGGATTTTGGGATCCTTGGGGATCCCAAAATATCTGAGAACTTGGTTGAATATGGACTGTATCAAAGGGTTTGGGAGGACTGGATAGTGGGATGAGTCTGAGTGTTTTGGAGGAACAGTTGGTGATCACACTGATTACTGTACTCCGTTGGGAGATGGGGATGTCAGTGATAAATCTATGGCTAGGTGGGACCGTGGTTGCTAAGGTGTGGGAAGGAGTAACAACTTAAGAACCTTGGATTGGGCACAGGAAGAAAATGAGGAGATAAAGGTGTGGTTGTCTGAAAGCATGTTTGGCTACCAGTATTTCCTTGCAGATGTTGGTGGGTTTTTGGACCCCTGGGTGCCCTGTAGTGGGGGAGGAATGTGCCCAGTTGAGTTGGCTTCCTTAGGCAGCAGGCACATAGGTCTTGCCTGCAAGGCATGCTGTTGGCAGGTTTGAGCTAGCTCTCAGTCAATGTCCCAAATTAGTGCTCCCATGAAACAAGAGGGGGACAGTATGAACTTGTCTGTGAATTCCTTGGTGAGAGCAGGGAAAGTACATGACTGGGTGTCTGCTTTTTTGAACCAGGAAGGTAGGACAGAGTGAAATGGAACCTGTGGAAAAAATAGTGCCCAGTATGCCTGGCAAGAATTTAGCCTTTTGACTGTCTTGAGACATTCAGGTACTTGTGGTCAGGTTCTTGTAAAAATGGTACAGGGGTGTGCTGCCCCCACTAGCCAATGATGCCATTCTTCCAGTCTCTCCCATTTGTGCTTAGCTCGCTCCACACCACTGAGCTTTGCTTGCTTGATTTGCATAGACTCTGAGAGTTTAGATCTGGAGGCAGAGTTCTCTCTCTCTGATGGTCACACAATGGTTACAGAGAAGTTGATCAAGTCAAATGAAAAGATCAATAAGGGACTGAGGAACTTGGCAATGTTGTGTTAATCAGATGCTCCTCCTTGATTAGAGAACTATAGAGAGCACTGTAGCATGAACCCTTACTGTAGCATGCTCCCTGGAGTATTTGTCCAGGCGTGCTATGAGCAAAGATGCCACAGGAAAGCATGATGCTTCTAATGGGCAGCTAATGGCAGACTCAGCATGTTGGTGATTTGAGTGAGTATTATGTTGATCATGACTAGCTGCTGTTGGTGTTCCCCAAGGAGACAGCCTGGAGCCGCTAGTGATATGAAAGCAGTGCCTTCTATGTTCTGTCTAAAACAGTGGTAAGGCTTCACTACAGGAACATTCTTTGAAATACCTCTTAAAGGAAAATGTTAGCATTGCTGGGTTAGCTAGAGGGATACTATGGTTATTTTTTATATTGATGCAACCATGTCAAGTATTAAAAATTAGCTGTAATAATAAAGCCCAGAGATCACTCATTGCTTGTCTCACAAACCTAATAATTAAGCTTAGCTAATTCCATGTTTGCTCAATTAAATACAATAAATTCCAGCCTTAGAAAATGCTAGTCAACATGAGAAAGATTTCTTGTCTTCCTAGAACACATAATAGAGGGGCATATTTCCTCCCCCCTGCCGGAGTCTTACGGCTCTCTCTCAAGTGGCTGTTATCTATGAATGCAAATAGCTGTCATGACAAAGAAGTGGGAACAGTAACTCCATATGCCATAGATAGGAAGCGGTAAAATGATATGCTTGTGGAACAAGTATGGATGCTATTCTCATATCTGATCTGCCAGTTGTTGAGTCTTGCCAGAGAATCACACCAGAATAAAAGAGAGAGAGAGAGAGAGAGAGAGAGAGAGAGAGAGAGAGAGAGACAGCCAGACAGACAGAGAAACAGAGAGGTGGAAACAGGGAGTGAGAGCTAGCACATGCTAAAAATAGCCTTGGTGCTGTGTTGCTGCTGAACACAAGGCTCAGGTGTTTATTTATTAATTTCTTTTTAAATTCAAACATCTGTTCTCATGTTCTGCATCACAAGAGCCTGGGTGGGAAAAGGACAATCAATAGCTAGTGTCTTGCTACAAATGGACCAGTTTTTTCCTCAAATTCCAAGAAAACTAGATGATACGTTTGGATATTCACATGGCTCCACAAACAGAAAAGGTATACACAATTATTTAAGTTATCTTCAGTGATATTTTATGGCACACATTGTTGATGAAAAGATCCATTTTTATCAGACTGCTATGACTGTTTTGAGGATGGCTGGAAGAACAAAGACATTATGGGATGTGAGCAATAACAGCTAAAGCAGATGTTTGTTCTTGGTTGACTGTGCTGATTATCACAGATTGAACAATAAACAGTGCTTGAAATGAGGTGGGGTGAGGGAATCAGGGTAAGTGCAGATATTCTTCTGTTTGTTATGTTATTATGTACAACAGCAGGTAAAATTTGGAATCATGAAAGACTTTTTTCTGTTTTTGGAAGAACCGATACTTATTGTACTTTAAAAAAATTAAATAAGGGTATCATTTAAATAAAAAAGACCATTAGTTACCACAAGGCAGCAGGTACCACAAGGTCCATTAGTTATGCCCATCACACTCCTGGCAATGCAACACATGCAAAAATAAAATGCATACAGTACTTATTCATGCACACACACACATTCATTATGAGTATTTGAGAACCCTCTGTTCTCTTCATTCACCCACTTCAAGGGGTGGTATGTATGTATGTACTGTATGTCTTCCTCAACCTCGGGTCCTGTACCAGAGGCCTGGGAGTTCAAGGGTTCTGCACAGTACCTTTGCTGTTCCTAGAACTGCACATTTCTGGACAGAGACCTCGGTTGTTCTGCCTGGAATCTGTTTTCTCTTCCTTCTGCCTGGAAGTTTGGGTGTCACAGCCCCTAATGCTCTTTTTACCACTGGAACTACCTTGGACTTCACCTTCCACATCTGTTCCAGTTGTTTCTTTAAGCCTCATGCTCCTTCTTCCTGATGTTACTGTCAGCTGGGATTGCCACATCTATCACTACTGCTGTTTTCTGCTCCTTATCAACCACACACCCACACACACACACACACCAGCATGGAAGTGAAGTTTGATTTAGCACTTAAGCCAGGAAGCACCATGTACGACTGAGTATAATTATTTAGTTTGTGACATCTACCTTTGTTGTGTTAGCCCTTCCTATTGTAGTCTAAGGGCTGCATCGATACCCTACTCATGTATTGACGTAATCTTTAACTTCAAATCTGTGCTAGTCAAGGGCTCTCTTGTGGCCAGGTTGGTGATCTATCACTCTATTAAACTGAAAATATAGTTGATCCATCTATCCATCAGTTATCCATACCACTTATCCGTTAAGGGTCACATGGAAGCTGGAGCCAATCCAGCTGATATACACGCAGTAGGGCCGGTATACACCCCGAAAAGGTTACCAATCTATCACATGGCTAACACAGAGAGATGAACATCAATGAACACCCACATTCACACTTACGGTGATGGTATGGGCAATTTAAAGTGGTCAGTTGACCTAATCTGCATGTATTGCAGGTATTTGGGAGGAAAGCGGAGAATAGAAATGCCCCAGTCAGCCAGCTGGTTCAAACCCAGAACCTTCTTGCTATGAGGCGACAGTGCTAATCACTGCACTACTGTGTCGCTCATTAATAATGTTGCAAATTACTATTAATGCTTAAAATGACTTTTACAAGGGTCTAGTTACATACTGTTTAGTATAGTAATATGCAGTTTGGGATGCAAACCAAGTATTCACAACTCACAAATGATCAATAGTATAGAGTGTAATAAGAATAATATAAGTTTATTGTGCACATTAAAGTTACTGTCACATTCACTATATACAAAGTTTTACATATACCTATTTCATAACTTCACATTTTTGATGTTAATATACATTTTTACATAAATTATGGCATGTAAGTTGTTCACATCAGAGGTAATTTTAAAACAATTAATTAGAGATAGAGTTATTTAGCTTTAATTCACTATATCAGCATCACAGTTGGTCATTAGTTTACATTCACCAAGTTGACTGTCTCTTTAAACAGTCTGTCAGATTCCAGAAAGGAAAAAGGTGACTTTTAGGAGATTCTGACTGGCCAATTATCAAAATTTGGAGTTAATTGGGAATGCACCTGTGGTTGTATTTTAGGGCTTACCTTTAGAGCCAGTGCAATTTTGCCCATGATACCAATGGACAGTCCTGCAGAAAAAATGTAGACCTGCACAAGTCTGGTTCCACCAGCAATTTCCACTGAAGGTCCCACAAGCATCTGTACAATCAGTTGTATGTAAATACACAAATCTTGGGACCAAACAGACACTGCACCTTCCAGGAACAATGTACAAATTGTGGGATAAACAAATGTCCAAGGAATGAACAAATTTTGGTCCCTTAAAAGCCAACTGAACTCCAGAACAACAACAAAGGAACATAAGACATGTCTTATGTGTCCTTGCTCTTTGTGATGATTACACAGATTGGGAATTTGCTATTAAGAATTTCACTGTAACGATTACACACTGTATAGCTATTTTTATGACAAATATAGACTTGAACTTGAACTAAAGTAGATAGACTTTTTGATTTAACACAAAAATGTGTGGTAATATGAACTGCGTGGAGGTATGAAAAATTGAGTTTGAACGTCTTTAGCCTACTTTTGGCCTCAACTGTTTATAACTATGATGAAAGAGTAAAATCAAGAGCTTGTCGTCAGCCAGTTAGCTCCTACTGTGACTGCCTGACAGCAGTATAAATGTGCTCATTCTCCACTACCATGAACAGCAACTATCCTACAGAATGAACTAGTCTCCTAATGTTACACAGGTAGTTAAAATATAAGTGCCGGTTGGAGGGAATATGGCAAAAAATATTGAGAAACTCACTAACTCACACTTGTGTCATTTACTGACTATCTTGTGTTAATCATCTCCAGCCAATCATCTGTCTTTCAGTAGCTTCCAACAATTTAGAGACAAATAAACACCTTACCTATTCAGCAGGAAACTACAGTAACTTCTCTCTCTCTCTCTCTCTCTCTCTCTCTCTCTCTCTCTCTCTCTCTCTCTCTCTCTCTCTCTATGATGTATATGTAACATGGCAGATTCAGACACAGCAAGAGGATCCATGTGTTTTAATAAACAAATACACAGGCTAACACTGTCCAAAGTTCATTCCAAAACAAAGATCAAATTCTGGCAGAGGTTAAGGCACAATATAAATAATAAAGAAATGCCTGAGGGTAATCCAAATAACAAATCCAAAATGAAACAAGGGTCAAGACACATAAAGGCATATACAGGAACCTGGTTCAGAACTTAATCAAACGCAATTGAATGGCAAGGCCTCAACACAAACCAATATGCATAAACAGTTTTTATAGTATGAAACCAGGAAGAAATAAAGAACTAAGAGAGCAGAGGTTGATCCTGAGTCCTCATAACCGTATGCATAAAAAAATTCACACCAATTCCAAGCCAACATCCCTTATGCAGCACTAACATTGAATCACAATTACAGGATTGTCAAGGTGACTATGAATTTTTATGAATAAACAAACAAACAAACAAACAAACAAAAACAAAATGCTGCACACTGCAACCTTAAATGGTAATTGATTCCAAAAACCTTTGTAATTGTGTTACCACAACCGAAATCCATTATTTTGTTCAATAAAGTAAGTAAATTGTCTTTGCTTGGTTTGGAGTGCCATGGCATTTCCAAAGATCGATTCACGGTTGATAAATGGCCAAAACCAGACGAAAACATGCTGGTCTTTTATGTTTTGCCATTTCCCAGATCAGTTTGCCAAGAAACTGAAGATTTCATACAATGATGTCAATTGTTATGTTAAGAGAAGAGGACAAACTAGATCTTACCAGTTTAGAAAAAGATGCGGAAGTACATTAGAGTCTGTAATTTGAGAAACAGCTGCCTTATAAGTCCTCAGTTGGCTGCTTCCTTAAGTAGTTCATGTGAAATACCAGTATCATCTGCAACGGGAAAATTATGACACTGGCCTTACACAAGAAGAGAAAATAAAAGGCAAACATTGAAAAGTTCTTGGCAAATAAAAGGCAAAAATGGGAAAAAAAGAGAAACAGACATTGAATGGAATGGAAAAGAGCATTATGAATGGATGAGCCTGAGGTTTTTAGATCAAACAGGTGAAAGTGTGTGGGACATAGAACAAATGAAAGATGCGAGATGAGGACTGCTGCTTTGGTGCTGGACAGGAGGGATATATTTTAACAAACAATAAAGTTTACCACTCTATTAAACTTCATAATGCCCTCAGCATCTGATTGGTGCAAATTTCATTTTGCATGAGGACAACAAGCCAACGCATACTTCAAATAAATAGCTATTTGGTAAAGAAACAGGAACCTGGTGTACTGATATGATAAGCAATCACTGGATCACAGCCTTACTGAGCTCTTGTGGGATGCGCTGTCATGTAATGCCAGAGAAAATGACCTGCAATCCAGTCACACCTCAGGGAAGGGCAACAGTGTAGGTTGAAATTTCCCGCAAATTCAGACTTACTATATACTGGGATATTAATGTGGGTGTGTAGTCAAAAATACTGTTATTAAAAAGATATTAAAAAGATCCTCTGTAGGTTTGTATTTGATTCTGTAGCTAGGCACTGATAAAACAGAGTAATGAGATCTTATGAGAAGTGTCAGTATGAAAAAAAAAATCTTATCGTACACAAGTGTTAGTATTGTCTAAAAGTGAGTACTGGCCCACTGCAAGGACGGAAAAGTAATTTATACTGATGAATTACAGTATGGGTTCTACTTTCTTACATTCTGAAACTAATAGAGAATCAACAGCAAAGTCATCACCTTGGGACTGTGACCCCACGTGGGTACCCAGTAAAAGGTCCCCTCTATGTCAGGCTTATCTGCTTTCCCATTGTTTCTTGTCAATGAGTTGAGGAAGGGGATGAAAAGATGCTGAGTATAGCACTCCAGTCTTGCTAAAATTTTTACTTTTTTAAATCTGCACCATTACAGTTTGTTGCTGTGCACCTTAGGTGACACTAATTCTAGTACAGCACTTATACTTTTATATGTCCATAATTGCTTAACTTGTAAATCATTTATCTATATCAACTTTCCCAACTTCTTATATTTCACGACTGACTGGTGAGCTATTTGTTCTGCCGATCCCCTACGGAGACGGACAGTGGACATGATCAATGCCCAAATTATTTTTGGCAGAGCAGACACAGCTGCAAAGCCCTTGGTGCATTTTCGTGTAGGAAAGGGACAGAAGGCTATTGTTCTTCCTCTTACAGCCCCATGTAAGAGGAAAAACAAGTGCCTTTACTGCATAGGAGTGCAGATTAGGGAAGCTGGTATTGGGCATGGTCCAACTGTAAAAGCTGTTAGCAACAATGCAACAGTGCAGTGCAGTGCAAGTGCAGAGCCATCTCGAGGGCATGCTGAGGCAGACCCTGGTGTACCTTCAGTTTCTGAGTCTCTTTCTTTAAGCTTGAAGCCCACCTTGGCAGCTGGCGCTGCTAGCCTGCCACTGGAGTATGCTGAAGTTTAGAGTGTAATGCATGAGCCTTGTGCAGCAGCAACAGTAAATATGCTTCAGCATATATACAGTTCATTCAGTCAGACCTAGCTAGTGCATCTATAAAAGTGTATTGAATTAAGAATGTGAGGCCACTGATGTGAACATTGACATGATTTACTCTTTGCACTGATGTGCTTTCCATCCTTCACTAACTCAACAATATTGACCAATGCCACAACGGAGCAGTCAATATTCAGTAGCCTGTCCTGTCTTGAAATGAGATGGTTGCATGTCATTATCTGCTCCTAGAGGAATTTAGTTTTATTTAAGGGCAAACAATATTGTATTCAACTAATCAGATAATGGAGATTCTTTCTATTAATTCATGCAGAGTCATTCTATTCAATTCATTTCAGTTTTTGTGCTGATCTAAAAAAGTAAACATATTAGCTTTGCTGTACAGTACAAGCATTAATTATAGTGGCCTCATTGCAAAACAATTATATGAAAAATTGTCATTCACTTACAAGATGTACTCTCACTACCTAGATATAATAAATTCTAAATTCTAAGTAAAACTTCAACCTTTTTTTGGTAGTGAGATTTTTTTCCCCAGTAATCAGTTGAGAACACGGTGAGCATGGAGCCAGATTTCTAATATGCCTGTGCATTGATTGGAAAGATAAAGAATGGCTCTTCATTATGAACACAGGCCCTGAGGGTCCGCGCACTGGCAACTCCAGACACACAGAGAGATATGGATTTCTGCACAAGTCGCACTGCTCCGATATATTCCAGGTTTAATATGCTCAAGGACCTCTACTAATGATATGCCTAAACCCTCACCCAAGTCATTTCCTTATTCCCAGCATGCTGCTGATCCATGGTGTTGTGACAGGACTGATAAGGTGAGAATGTTGGATTACTGCTCTGATAACATTGAGATTAAGTCTACCATTAAACTAAGTTAATATGTGCTTGATTAAATTTTTTTCAAGTTAATTCAGGATTGTCCTGAGATCATGGGTTGACAAAATGTAACATTAACTTCGCACAACAATTCCACATCCAGATGCTGATATATAGTACAAATAT